>LSSK01000291.1:0-25562 GCA_001969505.1 Zancudomyces culisetae
AAATCTCATATACCAAAAAAAAAGGCACGATAACAGTTTTATGATATGCTGACTAATTATGATACCTCGTATTCTGAATAAAAAACCAAAAAATAAAATAAAAGGTCAGTGTTCTAAAAAAACAAAAGTTGTAATCATTGCGGAAATCTTCTAAAGATAGCTGGTACTAAATGCTATGACCCGAACCACTACTTCAAATTACCAAACTAATAGATTTTTTTATTTCCACGTTATACTATCTTTGTGATGTGTTATGTGCACAAAATTACAGCACTTAATTTCACTAGAAATTGTGGATATGCTCTGATTCACAAATAGTTAATTTTTTAAATCAGAATTTTTTAATTTCTTTAAACGAGCTGAAATAATGCGTCATTTAAAAATAATAAACATATTGATACACCTCATATACCTGTTTCTGCGCAGAGATTAGTAGCCAATTGTGGGATCAGTAATCCTATTTAAATAATAGAAAGGAGTCGAGTTTTTTTATCGATATATTCAGTTGCTAATAAATGCTGAAAAAAATCCTGCAAAATATCAATAATAAGGTCCAGTTTTACCTCACACAGTAAGGATTCATACTTACAATACATTATTTCAGAGAAAACAATTCACTATTACGGTTTTTGTTGATAATCAGGATAAATTATTCTAATCAGAATGCTATGGAAGAAAGTGTCAGAATTACTTTTGAGGGATAGCTAGATTTCCCTATTTTTAGTAGCGCATTGTGAAATAATACAATCCGCAGCAAAATTAAACTGTTGAGAGAAAATTTGTGATTCCATCACAATCTGAGTTTAATCGCGTCTTTAAATTTGTATACTATTTCAAGATACTTATCCAGCTTAATTAAGGATAGTGTGCTGGCTTTACTCTTCCCCATGAATCGATCACTAAATTATTTTAATTGCCCTGAAGAAGTTGGTCCTGTCGCTACACCCTCCCCTTCAGTTTGTAGTAAAGTCAATTGCATAGATTTTATATTTTTGATAATTGGTATATTATTGCTTTTTAAAATCAAATAAGCTCGATAAAAAGCTTCAAAATTTTCTTATCATTATTAATTATTTCTTATGATTCCCATTTATTATCAAGGATTAAACCAAAGACTAGGTATATCCCCACAATAAGCACATTATTATTTAGATTTTTAATATAATAATATTTTCTGTTTTAGTTGCCATAATCCTGCATTTTCCAGCGTTTACCGACATTTCAAACTTTCCAGCCCGGTTGGTTATAGTAGCTAAAGTAAATTCCATTTCTTCTAGTGTTTCAGCCAAAACAACAAAGTCGTCTGCAAAGAGTAAACTCGGTGTTATATTTGATGCTAGAAGTTTCAAGTTAAGCAATCCTGGTACTGTACTCCTTTTATCTAACTAAATATATTGTTAATGTATTCATCGAATAGGAAATGGGACAATGGGCAATCTTGTTCGGCGTGAGAGTTATGTTTAGTCACCAGGGAGAGCCTCCACGTCCGCTAAACTCGAATACACATTTTAGACGCTTTTTATAATTTTTTCTTGTGCTTGAAGTAAGTTTTTCTTATTTTTGTAACTTATCTGGTGGATGTTCTAGATTGAGACATCAACTTTGTACCTACTAGCTCATGGCTAATAAGTTGTAAATTGTACAAATAATATTTAAGTATACTACTATCTGAGTGTGGTGCCAAGGTTAGTTTATTGTGTTTTTACAAATTAATCTGCTATCTTGTTCCAGCTATTTACTTGCCTATTTTTCTTTAGATATTGAGATACTATTCCAATATTACTTAATTGCTAAACATTTTCTGGTTCATTTTGAAGCTAAGGTTTAAATTGTAACAAATTTGCCACTCAAAAATTAAAAATTAACAAAATATAGCAGAATCAATTCAATTTTGCCAGAATTCTCGGAACTTCAATGCCCACAAATACCAACCTCATCAACAGCATTTTTATTGATCCTCATAAACTGCTCCTCCTAGACATTCTGAGTTAGCTATTTCATCCTTGTCATTCTGAATATCATTTCTCTTCATTATTTTGACGACGCGCATTTCTAATGTACTTAATTGTCTCCGTAGCGTAAATAATGGCATCTGTATCTCTCGGTTTAGAGAAAATCTGCTCTTTCCTATTATTACCTGATGGCATTGTGGCGAGTTCATGTAGATCCTCTATGTCGTCGAATAATCTTTGCTCTGGATATCTGGTACTATAAGTATCAGTTTCACAGTTAGCGGATCCTAATCTATAAAGTTCACAGTGTACGTCTTCAACAATTACATTGCTATCTTGTAAATTCAATATGGATTCTGCAACACTCGAGTTATCAGGATTTGCCATAGCCGGATCCACGTTTGGATCACAATCGGAATTCATTTTTCTGACCATTTCCATAAACTCAATGCCATTTGTACTACCAAAAGCCATAGTCATGATTTCATCAAGCAGATTCTTTCCCTCGGTTGTGGAAATTACCGGATTAAATGCTGTGGTAGTAAAACAGTAAGCATTCCCAAGCTCAGGAACCAAGAGAAAGATGCCTTGGGTTTTCGTTTTCAAATTAAGTTCATTAGCCTAGAAAGTGCAGAAACTGGTTAAATATTAAACGACTCGCTGTGGTAGTACTGTAAACACATCTTGCATATTTCAAATCTTCAAAGCAACAGGTATGATTTTTTTATAAAATGTGTTATAAAGTAAAACCAGGATCTAATATCAACTCAATATATAGCGTATAGGGACGGTAGTAGGTATTGAGAATGTCTTACGCCTAAAATTAACTGCCTCCTACCTGCAAGGTATTCCACATGTCTATATATTCCCGCGAGGTTGGGGTCGATTTCCTCGACTATAAACCTGCTTTTTTGTCTTTTAAGCGCCTCTGGTGGGTTTGCAGTACTATTTACCTCAGTTGAGTTTTGATGAGCCCCGTGTTTATTACGATTAGCTTCTGCCTCAATGTTTAGGTTTAAACTAGTCTGGTACTTCTCACCAGGCTTCTTACTACGTCTAGACATACTTCTAAGTAAAGGCTTGCGTCAGATATTCAAAATTTTGTGCTCAAGTTTGCTTGTTTTCTTAAATACAAATAGGTAATTCTTAAGTTATTTTTGTTTAGCCTAATGGTTCTTGATCAAAATATTTATACTTAAAGCAGTCTTATAAGTAAAAATACGATCTCGTGGGTTCTGAAGCCTATTTATATTTAATCGATATAACAGTTTATAAAAAAAGTGCGTTGGCTCCTAAACTAACACCCATGTAATTTGTATGTGACACTTGTTCTTTTTCCATTAGGAACAGTCTAGTGGAAGCTAGTACACAGGTAATATTCTCAATATTTTCTTTTAAGCTAGCTGCAGAGTATTACGAATTCTTGCAGATATTCTTTACATATTTAATAACAAAACTCCAAGCTTGTACATGTGCGGAGGTAGGCTGATTTTGAATTGGTTTTTTGCAAGCAGTTGCGTTTAAAACTATATGTGGTTTTACTTTTTGGAGGAGTTTAGGTTGTAGAGTAAAATAAAATAACCACGCTTCATTCGGTTGCCATTTAAGTGATAATCAGGTTTGTACTAAATAGAGAATTAAAAGTTAACCAAGCTGGGTATTTTAAGGGCGTGTTTTCCACTTGAATATTTATAATTCTTTTATTTTTCTTGTACACTATTTGTTATCGCTAGTGCTCTAATAGAAGCATATACTTAAACATTTGTATCTTTATTTGCTGCAAACAAAAAAACAAAACAATTTTAATACAGTAATTGATAATTTTGCATTATGAAACTTATATCTTTACTAAAGCTGAAGATAGGCAGGAGGGCAAAATGTATACTAACTATACGTGCAGAGAAATAAATAACTAACATTGCATATTCTAAACTAAAAGCATCGATAGTTCACAACCTCATGACGAACCTCAAGCAAATTGGATAATTTTGTCGTTTGGTTCTTTAACTGAAAGTATAGGCAAAGTGTTGTCAAACAAAAAGAGTATATTGCTGCAATCACTTTAGCTATTGGTTGAGAATAATCATAAGATACAATCCTTTCTGGAATGCAGAAGAGTTAGCTCAAAAAGAGTAGTCTAGCATTCATACTCCTTCAACGCATGATTGGCGCAAATATTCAAAACGAGTTGATCCTTTCAGCTTTTGTTTTTTTACCTCTTGGTTCATCGCATCTATATTTATTATTAGCGAAGGGCAGGAAAATGAAAACCAAAATATGAACAAAATAACTCATTATCTGCTAAAAGCTTGCAAACCACAAATACAAAGCTATATTTTATTGTAGTAACACATCTTGAGTGTGTGTACAAGCATTTTCTTGTAACATCTGGTATAAATTCTTTGTTTCCTATGATAGTTATACCAAAAAGCCAGTACCACCTTTATTTAAAATACAGCTTTTTTTTCTAAGCATCCCAGTTTTTTTTTTGGCTAGCTGTAAATTACTTTTGATATTTTATCACTAAATATTACATAATTTTGAAGAGACCCAAATTTTTGCCAAGGTAGAAAAATATAAGCTATATTACAAATTGTTATAGCAGTTGTGTTTAGAATTCTGTTATTTTCTTTTGGATCGGAGTAGAGTATAAATTTTTTCAAATTTTTTAAACTGTTTAATGAATTTATAAACCTAGGACTATAAGTTATTAGAGCAATATATTGAAATATATGCTAATATACTGAGAATTAAACACCTAACAAAGTCATTCAAAAATTGAACAGCTTTTATTTCAGTTTTATTCAGTGAAAGATACTGGATTCAGCATAAAAAACTACAGAGGAAAACAACACTGATTTTAGAAGGCAGGCTACAAAGAATTTTTTTATAGATCGCAATCAGTCGATGTAGAAAATCAATGCACCAGTACATTGTATATAACCTACTGTCGTGTTGCGACTTATATTGTAACTTTATTTAGATATATGTAACTTAACTAACCCTATTAACTTTCTACCAAAAACGCACTCCCTAATTTCCTTACTCCTTTTTTAGCCTTTTTATCTTCCTATTTCCCTATCTCTGACTCTTTGTAAGTTATCCAATTTACGTTAATATTTATTATCGAGAATTACTACTGTCGGCTACGACACTACTATGGTACTTTTGAAATTATTTCTAAAATAGAATTCGCGCAATTATGAGGCATATCCTATTTCACTTTTGTTTATTTGGTATCCAATAGAATGATGATACACCAATAGTGTATTGATTACTTTTTGAAGGAAGACTTTGTTAAACCTTTTGTTATTCTTAAAACAAATATATGTGTTTATAAACAGAGTTCCTTTACTTTACTTTTCTTTTCTTCCAAAATTTTCTAAACTAATCAGAGTTTATATACTAAAGACCAAAAGTTGATTCCCTAATAAGAAAAGTGTTTGGTTTATATCCAACTAAATATAATATTGCAAACTATGCTGAAAGCATGCACATTTAAGCAGGTTAAAACTAAGAGAATACAACTAGTTCACAGACATTATAAAAACCGATTATAATCTTTTATGTGCGTGATGGTAGATTTTTTTAGCACTTAAAAATATCAAAAAAACGGAATACTTAAATCCAGGATTATATTAGATGGTCCTGGACGATATTGCTATTTTATGTGTTTTCCATCACTGTTGCTTATTTACTTTTAAAAGTTGGGGTTTAAAATAGAAATACGAATAGCATGAAGGAACCGACCTCTATAATCGAAGAAGAGATTTTAAATCGCAAGAAAATCTTGCTAGGTAATTTACTCAAGAGTGGTAGTAATTCAAATGGTTATTCTAGCAGTAAAAAGCGTTATTGTGGAAAAACCTACACAGCACAAGTGCAAGAATGTAGGGAAAATTTTATTTTTGATATATTAGGGGATACTCTTGAGAGGGCATAAGTGGTGGAACATCTATGCTTCTATTTGGACTTCGTATACTTTGTATTACGTTGCATCGTACATCCTAGCAAAGGTAACAACTGTGGAGGATGTCTTCTCATTACTTTTTTATTTTTTCATCACATGCAAGTATCTCGCAAATATCATCTCATTTAGCTTGGCCACAAATATAAAAACAAATGAAGAAACATGAACACAAGCCAATCGTAGACCATTCAGAAAAAGGTCGCATGAGATCCATTTTAGTGCCTACATTACTTTTGCAATTTCTTTACTTTATATGATATCGCTCACTGTACCACTAGCCAGATATGGAAACCGATGGCAAAGTAGAAAAATGTCGCTTACAGTAATTATAGCATTCTTTCTCTTGGCACATGACTCGCGCTATAGATGAAAGGTTCCATGAACGACTGCCTCGCGGGACTTGTTCTCCAACTATTATTGGAGCTGTTTGTCTTGAAATGAACAGGCTGAACAGGTTCTTTTCAACTTGATTTCCGGCGTAGCAACTGGGTTATTAACCTTTTTATCAGTTGCTCTTCTGCTTTTATTTGATTTTAGTCTACTTGGTGGTAGTGACAACTTTGTTCTAAAGATTTTCCTTCCAACTATATGTATTTTTTGCTTCTCTGTTACAAATAGTATTAAATTCGGCGGGCTGGATTAATTGGTAAAGAAAATTATGTGTTTTTATATATGTAACCAACACGCTGAACAAAGTATCTATAGTGGCCTCAGTGGTACCGTTTGTTGGTCGAGATAAATTGACAGCTCTAGTTTCTAACTATCTCGAACGTATAAGCAATTCAGAGTCACATCTTACAATTGCCGCAAAACGTTCAATAGTTATCTGAATCTGTTTCGACAAACCGTCTGGAAATGACTGTGAATCTTTTGCATTTTATTACATAATAGTTTAGCTTATGTCGATTTCTTGTTCAATCATTTTCTCAAAGATCAGGTATACAAAACTGGACGAGCCATTAGGCAGAGAAAGTATAGTACCAAAATAAAAAAGATCCGATCTTATTCTATTTATACGCTGTTGGTGGTGTTGCTGTACTTGAAATGACCTCTATCTTGTTTATTGCTGCTTTCTTAGTTTCAATCACATATTTATCTACTTGTGTCAGCCATGTTCTTGATCGGTTGGATAACATCTTTGTACTCACCGATTTGACTCTTAATCTCATTATCGGTTATGTTTTCCATCAGTTTATTTGAATTCTGGATGTTTAACGAAAGTAAAGACTACAGAAATACATTGGCTATTCGCAACAAATAAAGTAGGAAGCGAACTTACTGAATACAACCGATCTTTTTGGTTTCACAACAGGACTCTGGTATCAATAGCATACTTACCATATGCATTAAGATTGTCATTCAGTTTTCACCTTGTGGACTCACCAACTTTTCACCATTTGGTATTGCAATGAGATAAATAGATGTGATCGTCTCGTCAAGAAAAGTTAATATCGTCGGATCGATCTTTTCGACAGTTATTACTAACACCATTACTATTTGCATCTCTACCTTCATTAATGTATTTACGTTTTACTTAAGCCATGTCTAGTTACTCTATTTTCTTTGATAAAGGTTTTTTGTTATTTGTTTAATCACAATTGGTCACTCTGACACCTACTTTTAGTGAAGTTGGAATAACTAAGATTTAATTTCAAGAGATCGTCTGACACTTAGAATTTGCAAGTTGGAAAATAAAAGTACCATTATATGTTGAGCATTTGAGATTTTGAAAAAAAAGCCCCCACACAAAATAAAAAGATCCCAATTATGTTGTATAATATAATATGTTTATTTAAATTTACATTACAATCAAAAGTACAACTAATATGGTAAAAAAGAGTACAATGCGTTGAAATATTACCTATAAGTATGTTTTGATGTGTAGAACTCATTAGAAGGAATTCGTGAGATAGAACAAGCTCAGCACTTTAGCCTTTTTAGGCCACCAGAGCCAAGAGAGTCAGTAACAAGGTCAGAGCAAGTAAAATCGGACAGATCATCCTCATATGACACTAAATCGTCATCCAGGTCGATTAGACCAACAGAGGCTGGTGAACAAACCGCACCATTGATCGACGCAACTTTACCGCTATGCATATTTCTGGTGCTCAGTGGTCTGGAGAAAAGAGAAATCGAGGTAGAGTTGTTAACAGGTTCTACTACATCAGAGCCAGTTGTGGTCTCCAAATGTGCCAAAACAGATGATGGACATGGGGTTGTGCGGATAACAAACCTAAAATCCCAGGCATCAGGCATTCTTTTCAAAAAAAACTCACCAGGGCGAATGGTGGGGGAATTGCGGT
Organism: Zancudomyces culisetae; assembly: GCA_001969505.1. Taxonomy (NCBI): domain Eukaryota; kingdom Fungi; phylum Kickxellomycota; class Harpellomycetes; order Harpellales; family Legeriomycetaceae; genus Zancudomyces; species Zancudomyces culisetae. Next base: position 8,226 of record LSSK01000291.1, read on the forward strand.
ACTTTTCTACAGACCTGTGGTATTTAAAAAGCTTTTTTAAAGTGAGTATAGAACACTCGTCATCAGATTCGTGCAGTGTAAGCTCAAGGCTGGGAAACTCAACACATATGCTTTCAGTTGCAGAAAATCCGAGGTTAGACCTCAAATATTCAAAAAATCCCTTTAAATTTTGTACAAAAAGCCGGCGTTGCTTTCCTGCACTTAATCCGAAGGTCTCACTACCAAGTATCGAAAACCACTCATCCTTGTATTTGCACCATGCCTGTGGGACTTCTTTTCTAGGCTTTAATCCAACTTTCGCCATACAAGAGTGCCCACGCGTCTTTCCTGGATCTGAAAATATATTAACCTTTACAGAAAGCTCTCTATTCTTATTCTTAAGCTCATCTTTGCATGAACCTTTTCCATCATTATCTTTTCTATTCCTCTTATCACTCTTTTTGACATATTCATCATTAAATAATCCTTCTGAAAAAGTAAAATTTTCAGAATCAGCCGAGCCTTTAAAAGCAGCGAGCTGCCCTGCATTCCCCTCACTTATAAACACCGATCCGACTCCCTTCGCATTTACTTTACCAAAGGCCTTCTCAAAATCTGTAAACTTTACAAGACTTCCTCCTTCATTTACTAATAAGTCTTCTCGATAATCTTCACTCCTATGTCTTACCTTTCTTTTTCTACCAACTACGTTCGGTATTGAATTATCTGCTTGCTTTTTAATTGCGAAAAAACCACTACGTGCATCTACACTATCAGCACTCAGTACATTGTCGATATTGTTCATTATTCCCGAATCTTCACCACCGGAAAACTTGGTAGTTATTTGATCATAAATTGGACTGGAGGTAGTTTTACGACAAACACTTCCATTCAACGCAAAAATCGACATCTTTCCAACAATAATATAAGTTTGCTATGCACTCTCTACCGTATATTTGCTTAAAAAAAGAATCCCAATACCTAAAGTCAGTATATATCCTCTGTTATATCCTCTAAATCCAAGCTGCAACAAGACGCTTTAATAGTTTTTGTTCTCTAAGAAGCTTACTTTTCAACTTGTTAAGTATATTCCAATATTTTGTTATATTTTTGCAAGAAAATTCAGCTAGAAGGAAGAAAAAAAATTTTTATGTGTCGAGGGGATAATAAAATTTTTTCACATAAATTTTGCTAAAGAGTGAAAAATATAATAGTTTTTTCTTTCCCCTAGTGGGTTTTCGAAGCAAAGAATTGGCATATTATTAGTAGTTGTGCCTATCACTATATGCGTACGTAATAGCTATCCAATAATGTTATTGTGTTTATTATTCTCACCTACACACAATTCTTGTTTGCATTTTATTGGATATTTTTTAATATCACATATTAGCTGTGTATTCGCTGAGTTTGGGTTTCCACCAAATTTTTAGTAATTTTATTGGCTAAAAAAAGTGTATGATCATCCGTTAATTAATATACGGCTTTTTTCTCTTGTACTCATTGATTGTTTCTTTCCAGTATAACTATTGAATAATGCGGTTTCGTGGGGCCAGTAAACTTCAAATTATTTGTGTAGAAAAATGACCACAATAAATGGTGAAAAGCAAGGCCATGATCAATAAACGAATTTCTTGTAACTGGTTGTATTATCAGCTTTACTGATCAAAGGGTTCAGTACCCCCATCCCCACCCCCCACATGCTCTTTTGCTCCATTTGTCTCTCTTTGATGGTGACATTGAGAGACAACGTAGCCTTGGTTTCGTTAACTCTTGGGTTCCATCACTCCGAGAATTATTTTACAACCACAAAAAGGATGCAATAAATTCTCAAGAAATGAAAAAATGTGAATCTTTATATACTGCACGACTTGCTGAAAAGCTAGATAATCAAAGGGGGGGTTATGTTTTACAAAGCCATCGTTGCATTCAATGGTAGTTTGACCATATATATGATATAGCTACACATAAGTCATGCTGAATATATTGCATTACAAGACCTTTTGTATTAAAACTGGGTTCCATTTCTGAATAAAGAATATGTTAGGTACTTGTGTGTCAGATAGTGTGGTATTGTGTATAAGAGCTCTAAATTATTTTGAAAAAAAACTTTTTGATTCACTCAGGTTAATAGAATAATCTGTCACAGAACACGAAGTAAAACGACCTGTATCAGTAAACCAAATATTGCTCTATTGACATACATCTGCCTCTTTCTGAGCAAATATGTGAAAATAGTGGTTATTCTCGACACTGAAATTTGCATCTGTTTTAGTTTTGTTCAATTTCGTCGAATCAAACTTAGCTCCAGATAATTTATAATATCAACTTCTGCAAATAAACCAAATTAATTAAACAATTTTTTCATACAATCTAAAACAGTCTAGAAAAATTACGGTAACAATAACTAGTATTAACATATTTAATCCTTACTACTCATACGAGGAAAGAAGGCGCAAAATGAGTTCACCATCCTGTCTATTCTGCAAAATCATCAGCGGGGCTATCCCAAGTTACAAATTGTACGAAACATCAAAAGTATTTGCCTTTTTGGACATTGGCCCAATCAGCAAAAAGCACTGCTTGATTATTCCAAAACACCATGGCGAAAAGTTGCACGACATTCCAGACGACTACTTATCAGAGATTCTGCCAGTTGCTAAAAAATTGAGTAAGGCAATAGGTTGTGAGGATTACAACATTCTGCAGAATAACGGAAAATTGGCACATCAGGAAGTTAAGCACGTTCACTTCCACCTGATTCCCAAGTGGAACGCGAACACCGGATTGAAAATGGGTTGGGAGGGCGACGAAGAGGCACGAGATAGCGCTACCCTTGCATCCTTTGCTGAAGAATTGAAAAACAAACTCTGATTCTTTCCTCTGCATTTTGTTTTAGTGTGCCTCTTTACAATTTTAGTAAAAAATAAACCCTACTTATGTTAATATCCAAAATTACCTCAAACAGTATATCTACAGCAAAATTTTGGTTGGTTTAAATGGTCGAATAAAGAGCAATTATCATAGCACTATATGTGTGGGTACAATAGGAAAGGATGAATACGGTGGTATTCAAATTATTCAATACACAACCTTTTATATCTGTTGGCGCGTGATATTCCTTTTTTTTGCGTTGGTTAAAAAAATAACTAAAAAAGCTAATAATATCAGTACTACTAAAAGATAACATACTAACAAAGTGATGATGGAAAGAAACATGTCTTGAAAAGGTATGACCTATAATAGGCTCAAATCTTGAGTTTTTTGGTATTTATCTCGGCTACTACCAATAAAACTTGACTTTGCACTGCATTCACGATGTCTCGATGAGTAAAGGTCCCTTATTCTCAGCGTTTATGGGACTGTACTTACATATGGCGATGTCTCAACTTTCAAGAATATGTGGAAAAAACCAAACAAAAATTAAATCATCTTATTGGGTGCTGGTGTTTGTATCCGCATTGAAATTAAGTTTGACAGGTTAAATCAACTACTAATTTAATATTTTTTTAGCCTATTTTTTCACAATTTACCTTAAAGATACACAAACAAACATTTAAGCTACAAAAGCTGTTATGGCAAGTGGAGAAACAGAATTTGGAAGAATGGGTGATAGCGAAATCAAAGGAGAGGCAGAAAATCTGCTAGTTACTAAAATATTTGGGGAAAATGAGATTGTAACCACAAGAACTCTTAGTCAGGAATTACGGATAAACAACATGGATTCACAACGGTAATATATCGATGTATCATGTTCGCGACACATCTTTAGTTATCTTGAGTTGTGTGTTTTATACACGAATCCTTTTTTAACAATTTTTCGGAAAGCTATGAAAAATTCTTGAAGCGGAAACATTAAATTAATCGAGTTGATTTTGGGCATATATACAACAAATAGGGAGCTAGAGAGTTTTTTAAACAAGTATCAAGATAAATGTGTAGCGAAATATATGATAACCGGATATAGTGAGAGTCAAAAAGATAGGAACATGAATGGGAATTCGGGTGCCCATAATGACACTTGCGATAAAGTTGATTTTAATCTGTTGGTAAAGCTCGTTTCGGCATCCGAACTTAAGGGTAAATATGTACTGGTATATACAGCCTACTTTAAATAATATAAATTGGATTATATCATCATCGTATTTGTAAATAGATACTATCAATAGCACTAGAAATCCGATTGTAGCATTGTATTCAATACAAAGTAGTGACAACAACGTAAGTACAATTCTAAAAGTTGAAGTTTGTATATATTTAAATGAGGATTTAACCGTCATTTGCTACATAGATTGATGAGTTGAATCAAAATGAAAAGCTGCTGCAAAAGATAAAAAACACAAAAATAGAGGATTACGAAAGCAAGTAAGTTGAATAAGTAACAACCATATTGATACAAAATTCTATAGAATTTAAATACCAAAGCTAGATATCTTGAATAATATCATTATTGTCATAGATACTTGGTCAAAACGCCAAACATCATGTCTATAAACTTCACTGAAGCCAATTTCAAGCAAGAAGAAGCAAAGGATAACAAGAAGGTATAACTATATAGTAATTTTATCGAATTCCTTGAATACCAAACTATTCAAATTTAATGTCTCACAGAGCCGCTATCATAAAGGAGAAATTTCAACTAATCAACACTCTATTATAGATAAAAGTTGCAGAAATCAATCCTCTGAAAAATAAATCCGCAAGTACAAAAGTGGGCGAAGCAGAAGATAAGAAAACTGTGTTGAATGATACTAAAGGGAAAAATGGTGTATTTTTTAAGGTTCGGATTTGCACTTGTTTAGCCATCATTTATATTTTTATATCTTAGTAATTACAAGATATATCAGTGTGCCCTGGTCAGTCTATATCATTTCATTAAAAAAAACTGGTTTAAACCAATAGGCTAAATCATTACCAGAAACCAAGATACAGGCTTCCGAAGCACCAACACTCAAAGAAAAAACACCTACGAAGCCATCCGGAGTTAAGAAAATTCCAGCAAAACATAAAAATGAGAAAGATACACAAGAAAAGTCAAAAGCTCAAGAGTCCATGTCTAAAGGTGTGGAGCATCAGCCACTTAACGTTGAATCATCTGAAGAATTGGAAGAGGAGATCAAGAAAAGCCCCAAAAAATTACTCAAAAGAAAAGTCATTTCTGATAGTAGTGAAAGCGAAGATGAAACTGGAATCTCATCACCAAAAACTATGAATGAAAATAAGATACAAGACTCTGAAGCTGCTGCTGGAAACAAGCCGAAAAGCAGGATCAGGAAAACAAGGAAGATAATGAAAACAAAACATTTCAAAAACGATAGGGGGATGATGGTTACAAAGGTGGTTGAAGAAATTGAATCATACTCAGAATCAGAGCCTGATATGCCTTCTGATCCAAAGATGGCTGTCACACCTACTACACATGGCAATAATACATCGAAGACAGCATCTATTCCAACTAAGAGCAAGTCGAACACTGCCAACTTGATGAATTTTTTTGCAAAGAAAAAATAGGTTTTTTTTTAATTTGTGTTTTCATAAAACTTGGTAAACTAGTAATACTTTGAATCCTAAAAGGATTAAGAAAGTAAATGAATTCAAGCGTTAAAATGTTAATATATCTTGAGTATGAATATGAAGAGCTTGTTCTCCTTTCGTTAGAAAAGTTAGCTTTGATGCTACAACCGTTATTGACAAAACTAACAACTGAATAGCAAATTTCATGAGGAGAAAACAAACGCTTTAGGATCTAGTGGGATACCGGTGTTAGGGTCGATGTTATTTTTCAACATGATTCGCTCTTGTCTAATCAACCGTGCAGTATCAAAGGAAACTCGCTCGTCCTTCATTATCATCTTAATTTCGTCGCTATCCAATCCCGATCTTGTATCGCCCGACAAAATATTGATCCTAATATCAAACGTATTGCTGTTCAGTCCGTCGATGTAATCCTGCTCGAATCCCCTGCCGAAAACATTTCTTGCAGATTCCCTAGTAGAGGAACCAGATATTATGGGGATCTCTGTGTATCTCTCTCTTCGCCTTATTTCGATTCCGCTTGGTGTAAGAGAGCTATCTATCCGCGTGTATAGTCTGTCGCGTCTTAACAGCAGACTTAGTATATAGTATATAGCAAGTAATGCCAATAAAAGTGTAAATAGATAAAAGTAATCCATTTTCTTATCCGTATCCAGCTCTTTCGAATTGATAATTATTTAATTTTCCATGTTAAACATATTCAATGCAATGATAGTATGATTTAGCCGCAATTTGAAATTAAATTTGGCAAATAAGTACTCGTTTTATCCTTTTTCTGTCTTTACTCTGTGTGCATTTAGTTCAGGAATGTGATTACATCCGATTATATCGTTATCACATTACTTTGTAACCATAAATCTAGAGCAAAGAATCAAGCCTTATATTTCTCTCCTTTTATTAAGAAAAGGTGAAAGTGAAAAGTTCATAGCAAACCAGATAAAATCAATACATATTATTTGGTCTAGTTTTGATGTACAAAATACCGATATTGCTAAAGTGCCAATTTGTAAACGCCTAGAATTTTTGCCCAATCCTATGCATTTCCTTATTAAATTGAAGAGCTTGCACTTTGTAAATCGCGCCACTACAGCTTTGAGTTATCTAATACAAATGCTATGGCCAATAAAAATACGTAGACTCTTTTGGGTAAAAATACGTAAAACCATTGTTGTTGAAGGTGTGAAAAATGGAAAACAGTAAACAAATTGCCGAGAATTATTTGATGTGCAAAGACAAAGTGTTGTTGTTAAGGTGTTTGAGGGGGGAGGGGGAAGGCTAGGGTTAGTAGTATCAAGAGGGAGTAGGTCGAAGTCTGTTTATGTTTTGATCTCTGCATGACCGAGTCGGCACAAATAGTGTAAATAACATCCCAAAACCATCCGAATCCCCTTATTCTTTCTTGCTAAAGATAAACGTGGAAAATTGGCAATACACTCGCATTTGTCTTTCTTTTTTGCCTTTTGATTTAGTCAACACCCTTTCCCAAGATATCGATGTGTCACAAATACGTGTTACTATGTACTTAATTGAGGGTTTTGGGATAGCTATAGATATTTCACACGTTTTGAATATACCGTTCTGTCAATGTAGTTTAACAATGAGCTGTCCTGCATTAAGGATCGTATATTAAGGATCATGTATTAAGGATCATGTATCTTGACTTTGGTATGATTTATAAAGAAAAGACGGTTTAGTGATTGTGTATAGCTATATTATTAGTGGTATGTATAAGGGTGCGTACATTTACATCACTTCGAGTCATTTTATATTGATTATATAATACAGAGTGCGTTACAATTCACAACAATATTACAGATGAGCAATAGAACTAGGATCTAACCATTAAAAACATTTTAATGGTTAGGTACATATTTACAATATTTATAATTAAGAAGACCAAGATAGATTACTCTTATTTTTGTTTAATTCAAACAATAATAGGATCTAGATAGTTGATAAAAGCAGTCATTATATTTACCAACATTCAGTATGCCAGTTAATGGGCTTTTCATAGTATTAAGTGATTAGTACTAATTTCGTATTCATATGATAGACAGTTCAGGATTACTTTCAGCTCTGAAATAATTACTATCTACTCAAGCTACAGAAATCAATGTGTGAATTAGTCCTCTATTCAGCATACTGAATGAATTTGATCATACAAGGCTATCAAATGTTTAGGAGACAAAAGTGTCTTGGTTGACTTTTAGTTCAGCAAAATATGAGGGGGGAAATATAGGAGGGTGTCTTGGTGTTATAAACATCATAGATAACTTTCAATCTAATTTGGACCGATTAGAAGCTTAAAGCCATCAAAAAGGTATCCAAGGCGCGCGAATACATTCCACTTTCCATCTGCACCACCAAGTAGAGCATACATAAACCATAACTGTTCGACAAAAAAAATTAATAATTGATCAAACTCAAGAACCTTAATGATATAAAAACTATAAAAAAAAAAACCAAGTGTGTATAATACCAGAACGGTGCCAGTGATGCAGAGTTAAAGAAACATCCTTTATTATAATAAGCGGGCTAATAAAAAACAAACATCAATTATAAAGTATATATATATCCAAATCACAAATTTAGAATTTTTGGAATTGCTTAGATCCCTTGGATACTTTCTTTGAGTGTTTAAGCACGTTGAAGCGGACAGTCTTTGACAATGGACTATTAGAAAAATATACACAGCGAATCAGTAATTGCATAAACAATGAATGTAAATTCAAAGATAACCAGAAAATAAAGCAAATAAACTTACCGGCACTCTCCTACAGTTACAGTGTCACCGACGGCTACACCAACGAAGGCTGGACTAAGATGGGCAGCAATCTTCTTGTGACGCTTTTCGTAACGCTTGTATTTGGTGACGTAGTGAAGGTAGTCACGACGGATAATGATTGTGCGCTTCATCTTGGTTGAGGTAACAATTCCTGTAAGAATACGTCCTCTAATGCTGACGTTTCCTGTGAATGGACACTTCTTGTCAATGTAGTTTCCTTCAACGGCCTCACGTGGGGTCTTGAAACCAAGACCGACCTCTCTGGTCCAACGTGATTCCTTCTTTTGTACTCCTTTAGCGTGCAGAGAGATTGCCTCTTGCTTTTGATATGAACGTTCGGTCTATAGTTGTTTTTATTTATTTCATATCAATAATCAGTCTACTCGTTTCAATAATAATACTTTCATACAGAAAATCTACAACTAAATTTCCCGATTAGATCCGCTTGCAATATTTGCAGAGCTAGAAAAGAATGTGCAATCTACAACGAGATCTTCACAAGAAACTCGTCTAGACATGTTATTTACTAGTGTGTGAACTTACCTGCTCAGACATTTTGATCGAATTCTATACAATACCGTAAAACCAACTTACTCGTAAAGGAGTATCTTTATTTTTTTAGTGTATATTTAGAAAATAAAAGTGTAAAAATATGAAATAATTTTTTTTTATTGTTTAGCGTTTTTTTTTTCAATTTTTTTTTTCAGTTTTAATCCCACTCTAGCATACCCTTCTACATGCATACAAAAAACATCAAGCTAAAAAAATCGAGGATCTTTGTTGTCATTGGTATAATTTTTAGCTGATAAAAAATTTTTTTTTTCAATTTTCCTCATTTTCACTTATTACACGTATTTCATTAAACAAATTTGGGTTTTCTGGTGCCTTAGTTTACTGCAATTTTTTGCAATTATTCTTAACCCTCAACACTTTAATACCCTTACCTGATTTTTTTTTGTTTTGGATTTGAATGGACACCTTGTCTTTCTGTAAATCTAATTGGCCCAAAAATTTAGGAAAAAAAATTTTTTTTTGCAAGAACAAAGAACAGCTTCAAAAAATTTCAGCAAGCTAGGAGGGAAAAAAACGGAAAAAATTTTTTTTCTTACTGGGAAAGGATAGTGATATATGCGAATCTAATCCGAGCTAGAGGAAAGTCGAAAAATTATTCACAGATTGTAAACATTGCCCAGAGATACTCTGAGAAGGGCTCAAAAAAAATAGTGGGTTTTTTTTCTGCCATCAAACATCATCAATGGATTGTGTAGAGTGTACACTCTACATAACACCAATAACTACCAGCACAAACAGTAATAGCTGCAAGTTTCTGCTTATTCCTTTGATTAGTTAGCTGGTTGGTTGAACCTGCTTGTGGAGGTTGTGGTTGTGGTTGTGAGAGGGACGAAATAAATGAGCAGTAGATGGGAAAATGTGTGTAAAATAGTGGCAAGTCAATGATCGGAATCAAAAAAGTTTTGATGCAGATAATGTCTTTTCGATCCTAATGCTGCTAACATTGAAAGAAATATCAAACTAATTGTGCAATAGGAAAGTTGTACATCCACATATCCACATGTATTATACACTGTTATCTCTATTTCCATTAGCTATACATTGCTTTTTTTGACTATAAGTGGCATTATTTAGATGAATTGAGTATACAACCGAATTCTAAACTTTAGTTGGTATATTTGTACATTGAATGAGGGGTTGTTCTTGAACACGTGCTAAATTTGTTTCGCAAATGTATTAACAGCAGAAAAGAAAGATATCTAACAAACGTACTCCAAAGCATATCTACCATCTAGAGTTTGCAAAAATGAAATAAAATCCCCACAACCATCCATAAGCGATTGTAAAAGATAAGAGAAAATTTTTGAGTAGAGGCTATGAAGTCCATTTATACATACAATTACTATTACAACAAACATAGTACAAAGTCATTTTTGCTTCCGGATTTAAAGATTGCGATTGGAAATACAAAACTTCTTCATATCCACATTTAGGGCAAGGCAAAGTGTTGGTTCTTGGTAGAGTACTATCTGACAGAATATCAGCATTTATCGTGTTTTGTTCGCTAATAATTGGTTTTATGAGTAATTAGATTTCATTGTTTGGTTCGGGATAAAATAAATAAAAAATAAAAAAGTAAAGGGACAACAAATGTGATAAGGCTTAGGCAAAAGTAATAGTTGAACATAGAAAAGTTGTAGATGCTTTACCTTGGGACATAGGACACTACATGGCGATAGACTCTGTTGGTTGTAGCTTTTTCTTGGTAATCGCAGTTTCGACAGGCAAATACCATGCTTTTGTTTAACCGATCTTCCCTTGGATATAACATGTTGCTACTATTTTACGGTAGGTACGCATGTTTATATATAAATTCCGTTTTTGAATGGAAATGATTTATAGTCCAGTTTTCCTATTTTAGGGGAGCAAAGAAGGGTCAAGTTACCATTCAGGACAAAATTTTATGCTACTCATTGTTAATCAGTCCAAATTATGTGCACCGGGTTTATCGCTGAGTTTATAGTGATTATCTTGATAATGAAGTTTGAATATACTACACAACGAACAAGTAAAATAAATAAAATATAAAATAAAATACGAAATATCACGAAAAAATTACAAAAAAAAAAGCGGCAAATCATCAGAATTTTCAATACTTCCAACCAAAGTCTTAAGTCACTTTTTCGCAATTGTTACTCAGCAAATGTAAGCAAATAAAAATCTTCAAAATGTCAACTGCTTGAGTCATGGCCATCAACCAGGCTAACTATCCGTTTCTATTGTTTTGTCCTCCAGCACATTCACGTGCAGCCACAGATTTTCTCTTACATAATAGAATAACTTGTTTCTCTATAACCAAGGCAATAACTATAAAAGCGGTGGTAAGGCGACACAAAAACTGGAAAGCTAGAATCTTGACATTAGCGAGACTTGGAATTTTAATTTTGATTCAAATAAGCATACCCACAGGAAAGGTGCGTTCAAGATAGATAAGATGGAAATGACAGAATGGAACAAAATGCTGGGAGGTGAGTACTACGATGCCTTTGATCCTTATATTCTTAAGGCACGGAAGCTAGCCAAGGACCATATTGCCGAACTCCAGCGCTCCTATGACGATGAAAAAACACGGATTGACGCTACAAAAAAGCTACTAGGTACTGCCCACGATGACACATATATAGAAAGAAATGTGTACTTTGACTATGGAATAAACACCCATGTGGGTAAGAGGTTCTATGCCAACGCCAACGTGGTTATACTGGACTGCGCCCGCGTCGATATAGGTGATAACGTGATGTTTGGACCTGCAGTACAAATCTACACGGCATCCCATCCGTTAGACCCAGAAACCCGCAACTCTGGCGCGGAATTCGCAAAACCTGTAAGGATAGGTAACAGTGTATGGATTGGTGGTGGTGCCATTATCCTTCCAGGGGTCACGCTTGGTGATAATGTGATAGTCGGGGCTGGTTCTGTCGTGACCAAAGATGTACCTGATAACGCTATTGTTGGTGGAAATCCAGCAAAAATTATCAAGTATGTTAAATAAGTTATTTGGAGTGGAGGCTGATGAAAATGATATGTATACCTCAAAGTTAATAGCATAGAAGTTCATATAGTCTTTTTTTATAGTGGTTAGTATATTTCCTACAAATTGTAGCTATAAACCACAATACGTATACAGTAAAAAAAAAAAGAATTATACAGCAACATTTGATTCTTTTTTTTTAAAAGAAGGAACATCTTAAAAGGAGAAACGATATGGTTCAAAATGAATATAAGTATAAATATAAAAGCCTATGTACCCATCACAGTTTGCTAATACTATGTAATAATTCGTCGCCCATAACTAGAACGCAATCACCCCCTCCAATTATATTGACTCCAAGTTCTTTAGCAAGATTTTCCCAGTTTTCTGGCTCACTTCCAGGCTGTAGCCAAAAGTTTTTGATACCAATATTTGCTGCTTGATGTACAATTGATTCTGTAACCTTTGGCGGTGTTACAATCGAAATACCAATTTCCGAAGCACTAGGGGTTTTCAGATCCGGGTGAATTGCTGATAAAGAGTTGGATATGCTTTCAGGATTGGTTAGCTCGAGGACAGAGGGGATACATGGTATATCAAGAATCGCTGGGGTTTTCTGGAAAATAAAATGTATTGTGGTAATGATATCAACACATTAATAAAAATAAGCATCTCAAACGTATTTGGTATACTTTATGCATAAAAAACATCGTTTCATTTAAGGATAAATTTCAATAAAATATGAGAAAAAAAAGTGGCGCTTACAGGGTTGATCGGAATTGCAGGTAATTGGCGATTCTTGTACCAAGCCAGAACCTTGTAGCCGTACTTGGATACATCAGCACTTGCTCCAGCCACTGCAAACAGTTTAGATTGAAAGAATACCAAGTGTGCTTTACTCATGTTACTATATCTAGTGTTGAGAAAAATATTGCAATGAACAGGATTAGAAAAATGGGTCTCAAGAAAATTGAAGGGGGAAATTTCATGCTGAAGTTCATATCAAAATTTATAGTGTTTCATCTGTATTAGATTACCACCACATTGGTGTTATTGTGTCAATTGCGTTATTTCTGATTGAATGGTGTTAATAGAACTAACAAATACATAGGAACTGGCTATATTTCTTTCGTATAGTAAAAATAGGGCGTTTAAAACAAGCAGTTATGTACAAATGATGGAGAGAGTTAGTCCTTTACATTGATATATGGCTAAATAAAGCGGAAACACTGGTATTGAAGTATTTTAGTGTAAATATCTATGATGTTTTACAAGTTTCTACCGAAAAAAAGCTTTGGATATAAACAAGCAGCCAAAGAAACTGTAAGGTTAAAGATTTGATATATACTGCCAAGAGTAGGGAATTGTCCTAGTCCCCAAAGACAGAGTTTGTACAGTCATATAGCTTTTTCAGCTGATCAATACATGATTCAGGATTGGATTGGTTCATGAAAATACAACCTTCGTAGTCGAGAATAGCAGTAGAACATTTTGTTTTAACCGTCTGCAAGTCTTTTACGCTACAGAAGAAGAGGGTAACGAGTTTGTTAATATATTCATGGTTATATTAATGAGTATAAAATAGTACAGTAATTTACAATTTTTCAGAGCAAACAGTTAGTTTGGTTTCAAGTTCTTTGCATTTGGATCCCCAATCTGAAGGGTTTTGGCCAACACAATCACTATATGCATTAAGTTCATTTGCACAGTGCTCAGAAACCAAGTCTAGAATATCGTCCATTTTGTGACTGTCGTTTGTTCTTATTTCTATTGTTATTATCTCTCGAAGTATAGGTTTTTTGTATTAAAGAGCTTTGTTACTTGATCAAAGAAAAAAAAATAAACATTGGAAAAAATAAACATTGGGAAATAAGAGAGAAGTCAAATCAAAAATAAAACCAACTATGCTTGATGTGAATTTGTTAAAGGCGGGTGTAATGGTAAACATAATTAGTATGAAAGAAAAAGTTGGTTGTGGTATAGACCAACTGATTAGTGTGTAAACGAGAAAGAGAGATAGAACTGTGATGTTAATTGGGGATGGGTATACCTAGGTTTGTACCAATTCCAGGTATGTTAGTATTGCAGTTTAGAGAGTGTGATGAATATTTGTACTCCATGTTGTTGGATAAAAAAGATAGCTTGGGCAGACTTTTTGGCGGGTGGTTTGGTTTAATAGTATATGAAAATTGTAAACTAAATGTTATTGCAATGTCCAAAAGCAAAACTTAGGCAAAATTGGATAGCAAAAATTGATAGTTTTCTCCACATTGCTCTGATAAACAAACTTAGCAAAATGGGGGGGGAAAATGTTTTGGCTATATGGGGATTATGTGTGCTGAAAACGTAAGCTACAAAAAAAAAATTTTATCGCGGATAATTGGCTGGAGGATAGTATGCTCCGGATTGTTTACAGGTATTTTATTTCTAGGCAAGAAAAAATTACAACAAACTAAGCTGAAAAAAATTTTTTTTTTTTTTCGAGTAAAGGTAATTGATTTTATAGGAGCATTTGTAATCAAAAAAATAGCATGACCAAGCAATTACCAAAAGATGCAAAGAAAAAAAAAATAAAGAGCAACTAGACAAATCAAAGCTAAATCGAAAGCATAAAAAATAAAAATAAAATCATATTGAAATATACAAAGAGTAACACTAACCTTATCTATTATTAACTATTGCAAAAAAAAAAGCAAAGTAACTACCTTGCTATAGAGCGTCAAGTATAGTTATTAAATAGCACACTAAGAGCAATAGTGAAAAATAAATCCTAGGATTTGTAAAGTTAATCTTTTGTGGGGGTACGATTTGAGAAATACACAGCTTGATAACCAAAAGGTACACTAGTGCTAAACACGAAATGTTCAGCAGCAGCAGGGCTGGTAACAAGTTTGGAATAATTAGAGCAAGTAACAGGCGATTACAGCTATTACTCCAAGGAAATAGAAATATAAGAAATGCGAATAGAATTTTAGCCACTAATCCAGAAATACAAGGAACGGGGGTGGGAACAGGAGGGGGGGTATGGACAAGGGGATTAACAGGTCTGGCAACATGTAATAATACTTTGATAGAACAAAAACAACAGCTTAGAGAGAATAATAATGTATTAGGCAAAAGAAATCTGCACAACAGCAGGTTCGGCGACAAACAACCACAGGCAGCGGAAAACAGTCTTATGCAAGAGCGTGAAATAATAAATTTGAGCAACTATGGGATAACTGAAAGCATGGTACTAGATTTAGAGATAGAGAATGCCATAGTTGAGCAAATAAGCGTGATGAAAGCATGTTTGGCGGGAGGTAATGTGGACAGAGCTAGGCGGATGGTGGTGGGAATGTATAATTTGCATCCAGAAAAGGTGCGGCAAATGCTGGACGTCAATGTGCATAACGTTTTGATAAAGGGGCTTTTGGAAGCTGAGCCAAGTCGGGAGCGCGAGGCACTGGGTTGGTATGGAAAGATGCAAAAAGAGTATGGAATCACGCCGAATTACAACACATTTGCACTGTTGATTAAAGGGTATATGAGAAGCAGACTGGACAATGTAGTAAAGTTGTTAGTAGAAGAATTTGAAAAGCAAGGAAACAAAGTTGAGCAACTTGTACTTAGTCCTTATTTGAGTGACGAAGAATTTGATAGATTGGAGAGCATAACTTCCGGGAAATTTAAAAACCGAATGGGTGTGTTAAATGATATTGCATTGGAAACATTCTTGGACCAAGGATCAAATAACACAAATGAACTGCAGGAGCTAAAGGAGGCAGAACAGAGTGTGAGAAAGGAACAAGAGAGGATGAATATTGGGAATATGAATGAAAAGCAGAATGACACTGCGACGCATAATAAAGATGGTCTGTTAAAGGATGCAGAATCCGACACACTAGGAATCAAAATGTTGAAGAGAATGCTAAACCCACTGGAAGAGGGTGAGCTGACAGACTACGAGAAGCAGCTGCGGCTGGAGCATGAAGCTAACGAAGCATCGGCACATCGATACGAGGTAGAAACATCGAGTTACCGTGATGGTGAATTGCAGAAACGCAGACCGGCAATTCAAAAATATGTCTCAGAGTGGATTCCACAAGTTGTTGAGCAAATCGAGGCAGAGTTAGCATTGTGTAAAGATGAGGGGTTGATGCTTACACCAGAGGATCGGGAAAGGGCAGTGTATGCGCCATTCTTGCGATTGTTGCCACCGGAGCAGATAGCGAACATTACAATCATGGAGACGTTTAGAATGGTGATGGCGCGGTCAAATGTTCGGGATAACATGATTCCGGATGGATCAGCCAAAATGACTCGAGTTATCATGACATTGGGAACAGCATTACGAACACAGTATCACATGATGGAGCTACAGAAAAAAAAGAATAGCCATTTGCTGCAACGGGGGCTTGATCTGCAGGGGTTGAGTGTTAGTGGAAAGTTGTTTAACATGGCAGTGCGCAAGGCACAGAGTAAAGTGGAGGCAGGCCTAGCAAAGTCAGATTGGGTAGGAGAATGGCCACGGGCTACAACGGTAAAGCTAGGTGCAATGTTGGTAGGTATATTGCTGAAAGTAGCAAAGATTGAGGTAACAGAGTTGAATGAAGAGACGGGCCAGACAGAACGTAAAAAAGTTCCAGCATTCGAGCATTCGTTTTGGCTGAGCAATGGATATCGACACGGTATTATCAAAATGCATCTTGAGCTTACATCGATTATGGCACGGTCATCATATACACGAATACTCAGCGCACGGCATTTGCCAATGATTGTACCACCCAAGCCGTGGTTGAGTTACAATATTGGCGGGTATTTGAGCTTCAGTTCGCTGTGTATGCGTATCCACAATAACGTTGAGCACCAAAAATACATTAAACACTTGTCGGAGCAGGGAAAACTGGGTACTGTACTTGCGGGGTTAGATGTATTGGGACTAACTAAGTGGGCGATCAACAAACGAGTATTTACAGTTGTACGTGACGTGTGGAACAGCGGCAAATCGCTGGCAGACATTCCGCCGTTGGAACTGACTGAGTCTGAGCCACAACGGAAGTTTGCGGTGGACGTAATACCAGCAGAGAAGTTTGCAACGCTCAGCGAGGAACAAAAAACAACAGAGCAGCAACGATTGGACGCTCAGTATCGACAGGCAGTGACCGATTATCGACGCAAAAAAGCCAACAACCATAGCTTGCGGTGTGATGTGAATTACAAGGTGGAGATTGCACAGGCATTTTTAGACCGCCCAATGTACTTCCCACACAACTTTGACTTTCGTGGACGAGCATACCCGCTGCCGCCCTTTTTCAACCAGATGGGTAATGACTTGTGTCGTGGGCTGATTACATTTTATGACGGAAAAAAACTGGGCGCACGCGGTATGTTTTGGCTCAAGGTACATCTGGCCAACACGTACGGCTTCGACAAGTTTTCACACACTGATCGCGTCAAGTTCTGTGACGACAACTGGGACAATATCCGCGATAGTGCACTGCATCCACTCGACGGC
>LSSK01001548.1:0-32341 GCA_001969505.1 Zancudomyces culisetae
AACCAAGCCAAAAAAGAAAAATAGAAAGGTAAATGTCACGTTTTCTACCAATTATCACCATCATCACCATCTACTACCATAAACACTTACTAATTACATCGTATTCAGATATTTCTGACATTCGTAATACATTTCCCAACAATTTCAAGCTTCTACTATCCACCACTACTATTTTTAGCCGTGATGGCGGCTTCACCGACTCGAGTGCCGACAGGAATTCTACATTGGTATGTATATGCTACTTGTTGTTACCCTTGTAAGTCCAACACGTCAGATATAAATAAACGAATAAATAATAATTACAAGACATACGCTTCCTTTGTAATTCGATAAGCGACATTTCCTCTCTTCTGGTTTCCGATTCCTTAGTTTACTTTTACTTTACTTTATTATATTATATTATATTCTGTTTAATAATATTCTATTCTATTTTATTTGCTTTTTCTGTTCCCTCGTTTACTTTTTATAAATCTGTTTTTATGTTTTATATTTCGACTGTATATACGGCGCCGCTTTAAGCAAGCATGTATACCAACAACAATTCTTTCTCTGATATTTTACAAATGTACCCGAAAGACAACTGGAGCCCCCCCTATCTCTAATATCGCTTTATCGAAAATCTTCGCTATTTCTCTTTTGTTTATCCTACGAGTTGTGTATTCTCTTTCTCTCTATTTTCCCATTTACCCTTTTCTTTATAAGCTGTTTTATTCTCCACCCTTTTTATATATATACTTTTCTTTTTCTATAGCCTTCCTTTGCTATTTTTCAGTTTACTGATGCTTTAACTACTAGTTATTTCCTGCAAATTTACGGTCCCGCATTTACTCCCCCCTCCTCTTTCCACACTTCCTTCTCCCCCTCTAAATCTCCAAGAGTTTATTTTTACCTCTTTGTCACAAGTTTTCAGCAAATTAATGCAAAACAAAATTAAAAAAAGACCAGATGGGCGAATACATACTGACGAATCGGGGCATAAATATGTGGTACTATTTCCTCGTTTATAACCTGTTTTCTCATTATTTGCTACTTTCTCCTCAAATATCTTGTTTATTTGCTCTTTTCATCATGCGGTGATTAAAATTGCAGCCAATGAATACCCAATTATATTCTAGATGCTCGATTACAAACTACCAAAAATGTAAAAATAAAAAAAAAGGAATGATAAACTAAGGTCTCGGCCCAACACCATCAGCATAATCGTAAACCAACTGTGCAACACCAAGAGCCAGCTCATCAACTTTATCGCTAGTAGACGCTTCGGCGTAGACTCTGACAGCATCTTCAGTTCCCGAGGGTCTGACAAAGGACCTTCCATTGATGTATCTTTCGACCTTTTGATCAATCATATCCTGCAATCCTTCAGGCTGCACTAATGTTTGTTCAGCATTTGTGGTCCTGAAAATCGATCGGTCCTTCACAGTAACCTTCATAAGCTTGTTGGGAAGGCCAGTGTATGTCTGGTTCCAGTCGTCCAGACACCAATCTTTTGTTGCAAGGATAGCTTCAACCACAAGCATATCAGACATTGCATCACCAATTGTCTCGTTGATTACATCACGTAGCGCAAGTAGCTTTTCAACTGCCTCCTGTTGTGCTGGTGATTGTGGCTCAAAGGCATGCAACATGTCACGTGTTTTTGGATTGAACAGAATAGTCCCGTGCCCATTGGCTTCAAAATACACGCCAATATCAAACTTTTCAGCCTCATGATGTAGATATTTGACTCCTGTGTTAGCCATGACTACTGGAAGACCCAGACTTTCGCGAATATATCTTGTAGAACTTCCATTGGCGTATGCTGTTTGCACTACTCCTAGATTGAATTTGCGCAGTTCGGCTGTTTCAAGCAGGTCTCTAATATACATTGCTACAAGACTTGCAATTCTGTCCCCGTCTAAAAGATGGAATTGTTTTCCCTCATCCAAAAAGTAGTATACCAGCCTATCTGCATCTCCGTCGAATGAGCAATATCTCTCACCTGGAACCATTGGTACGCCTAAAGGTGCTGATTGCGTCGTTTTAACATGGTCTGCTCCACACTTGACATTCAGCCTGTTCTCAACTGATACCTCCGCGTTGTGTATAACTACATCCAAGTAATCCTTTCCAATAGCATGTGCCAACTTTTCCACCTGAATCGCCCCAACCCCATTTGCACAGTCTACGTGTAACGCCCTCTTGGGTCTACAATGTTCCACTAATTTTTGGAAGCTCTTTGCCAGCTTTTTGTTGTACCCGTCGACTGTTGGTTCTCCGTACGCACGCTCTGTGTTTTCTGTGTTAATGCAGCATACAAAATAATGAAGCTGTGGTGTTGTCACCACGCCATAGTTTGTTGTCCCTGCATCCATCGCTTCCAACCCCCTCTCAAGTGCCGCAACCAACATCTTTGCTGTAGGTCGTGTGTCACACCCGTACACTATTTTTGCCTTGATATTGGTGTTGATTCCCTCTTCTTTCACTATGTTTTTCAACACAGCAACCAAATCCTCGGTGCTTTCTGCGTTTGCCACTTGGGTACAGTATCCCTCCCAGCTCATCTTTAACATTTCACCCATAGGATCGATCAGTTTCAACCCGTTGTCCTATTTATCATAGTTATGCTATTTGTTATATTTTTGTGCTTTTTTCGATCCTTCTTTTGTTAGGTTCCATTTAAATGCTGTTATTTTACCTCTTCCTTGTTGTGCGAGGCTGTCAGCATTACTCCAATTGCCTTTCCAAACTCTTTCATGGAGCGTAATGAAGCCAATATTCCCATCCTGAAAACCACAGACTCCATTTGGGCACCCCTATGAAGCATTAACATCTTTTCTCTAGCTCCCAATTATTCTTGCCCACCTCCTACCCACCTTGTTTGTCATTTTTCCCAAAAATAAAATAAAAAACGCTAAATATAGAATACATGATACCAAGTATAACATTGGTGTTTTTTCTTACAAGGTTCTAAATCCCGCCGTTCCATAGCTGAAGTTGATATTTGGTTTGGGATATCGCTTTGCTCCCTCCTCAATACTTGCCAAGTACTCTTCCATTTTTACTTTATGTTTTTTCTCTTGTTTTCTGTCCTTGTGGATCTTTTTTTTGGTGTAGATTGGTGGTCCTATTTATTTATAGAAAAAGAATAACGCACCCTGAATATCTAACATATAAGGCGTCTTGATTATTTATGAACTATTTATGGAATTATTTATTTGGATTTCATTGTACTAACGCTTTACTTTCCACACAGCCACAGTTGCAACATTATCGGGACTAGAATTTTGTTTTATTATTGCAAATACATACTCATTTACCCATCCATCCATTCACCCATTCATCCATTCATCGATTAATCCATTAATCCACGTTTATTTTCGCTTTTTTTTGGGGGGGAGCAACTCGTTTTTATTCATTTTGTTCTCATCTATTTCCATTTTTCACTAATTTACAAATCTATAATGCCGTTTTACAAACTATTCATGTTTACACAGCTTTATCCTCACTCGTCCTCTAATCCTTTCATCCTCTCACCTCTCTCCCCCATCCAAAACTCTTTTTTTGATTTCATTGGATTTTTCCACATAACAACCCACATTTAAAATAATGGATTACCAAGGTATCAATTATGTACACAATTGAAAGAATTCCAAAGTGGGATAATCAGCCATAATTATGATTACAAAACAACACTTGAACATCCGCTAGCTCCACTCCACCTGTTTCTAATAAACTAGGTAGGTGCAATAATATACGCTAAACTGTCTTTGCTTTCAATACAATTTGCAATTTATTTTACAAGGCGAAACCAACAATCACAATTTTTATTTTTTTTATCTCATTTATGATTCAGCAAGGGTATTCCCCAGTTGGACGAATGTACCTATCTATCCACCATGTCGCACTTGCCCCTATACGATTGACATGATGTGAATATAGATTGTTATTTGTTACCTACTAGCAAATAGTATGTTTTTTCTAGTATCTTGGTTGTGCCCTTTACAGGTTACAAATATTTTATTAGTCAATCATTTGAGTATTTCAATTTAAAATTTTGCAACATACCTTGCCTTTTACTCCTTTGTGACATTTTAAGTAGATGTTTTACGTTTTTTCCTTTGCTTAAGGCTAATTGTGAGACTTTTTAACATCTTTGAAATATATCCTATTAAATATAACATAATCCGAGATCACAGTCTCTGTTTTTCTCTCTTATTTCTATTTTTCCTTTTTCTTTATTCTTGAGATTCAAGAAGGATTTACAATTAATTTTATTTAACATAAACAATTATCATCAGTGTGTCCATCACTGATACTTTTATACGTTCAATATTTAGACAATGTTATAGTAGTAAGCGAGAACAAATATATAAACATATACCACCAGGTTTTTATAAACAATATAAAAGCCGTGATTTTTCTAGAAAACTTTAACTTTTGGTAAGGAAGAAAGAGGGACAATAAAGGGAAGAGAATGTAACATAAGGATAAGTCAAAAACTCATTTATTTGCTTCTACTCCCAAATTCCTGAGTTAAGCCCTCAATGAGATTAATCCTTTTTAAATTTTAACACCAAGAATATAACCAATCCTGCGAGTACAATTATCATGAAGAGTGTCAAAAACCATATTTTCTATTTACACATTATACGAGATTAGTGTTAGTTGAGGTAAACACGTTTAGGGATTAGTTAGATTTACCACTCTTAACAAAGCAAATGCATATCTGAAAAATTAAAACCGAAACCATCTCTTACCTTTCTTGAACTTTTTCTTATTTCAATCGCTGTGTCTATTTCTTCGTTTGCCCGGACAGTATACTGCTGAGTGCTTTCTACAGCCTTTTCAATGTTGTCAAGCATAGCTTGTTGTCTGTTGACCATACTTTGCATCTCAACAAAGAGTTGGTTCAATTCAATAATGGTCTTTTCGATTTTCTTGATGTCTTGGTTTCGTTCTTCAACTTCCTTGAGTACATTTTTCGCTTTTTTAGTTCGTTCTGATGATACAACGCTCTGAGCAAATATAGCCCTGGCATTATCACTGTCAAGAGCATTTCTTATTTCCTCCTCTGTTGCATTTGGGTTTACTATTCTTATCTGTCTTTCCATTCTAAGCCTATATTTCATTTGTGACTCTCTCTCTATAGACCTATATTTTTCAATTGCCTCTGTAAACTTTTTTACCAGCGCAGCATGACGTCCTCTCCGAACTGCTTCATCACCCGAATCAACCTTTATCTGGTTGTTTAGATTTTCCATCTCCATCAACCGTTTCCTAACATTTTGGATTTCGCGGTTGGTTTCACCTACTTTTTGTTCTACCTCAGCTCTTATGACTTTTCCTTTTTCGATATCAATTGATGTCAGATTTTTTTCCTGAAAATCTTGCACTTGCGATACTAGGATATTTACTTTATTGATCATATCCTCTATTTCTCCTACCTTTGTATAGAATATTTCCATTTCCGTCTTTTCCCCAGTCGTTTGGGTTCTGCTAACATCAGAAGCCCTAAGAGTTGAAATACTCTCTTTTCTGGCGGCCTTTAATTCCGCAAATCTATCGCGACTCATATTTACATATATCTATTTTATCTTGTATATCTTATTGTTTGTTGGCACCTATACTTTGCGAACACCTTATTCAGAAGTGGGAGGTGGGAAGTTGTAGTATTCGCCTTATCTTGTTACTGTACTAGTGTGTATTTATGACTTTTATAATTATCGAGTTCGAACGTTTGTGTTGATGTAATTTACTCGTAATATCTCTGTTCGGTGAGTGGGTTTAATTGTATCCAGGCCTGTTTCGACGAATAACCGAGATGCTTACTGACAGTTTTTTATACACTTGTGTTGTAAACGTACTTGCTTATACCTACTTTAAAATATATTCCTAGCCAAATTAGACGGGTTCTCGTATTTTTTTAATATTCTGTTAATTACAGTTTTGTACCTAACTATCAACAGATATGAAAGAGTTTAAACAATATCAAATGAGACTATATTTCGTATTTTAACTTTTATCTATTAAATTTGCTACTAAAGTATAGTGGCGACAAAAAAAAAACTCGCCCAAATTAAATTATACAACCTAGTTTTATCAAGCGCCACTGATCATGCGTGGACCATTTTATATTTTTATATTCTTATAATTTTGTAACTTTATGAGCAACATTATTATCGCTGAGAAAAGCAACACATTCAAATGGGTAGCAGCATCAGCGAGTTTCTACACCCATAATTTTAGTTCTAGAATAAAACACAAATATATTTGACTTTTATTTGCTTCTTTTTTCTTTGGAGAACCCCGAACTTCATGTTTAATTCGCTTCTGGAGATTAGCCACTTAATTTATACCAGTAAAATCATCGTTGTGTTCATATCGAGCAGTTGGCTTATAACGACCATAGTTCTACAAGTGCTATACTTTACAAGAAAAAAATAAGTCATGTAAATAAACCTACTGATTCCATGTGAAATATAGGCTTGAGTATCACTGAAGTTGAACCTAGGACCTGTGTCATCTACATTCACATCAAAATCGTTTTTTACTTTTCAAATTTATAAGACATTTTATACAAACATTAGGAAGGATAAGTAAATAAATATCTTCACACCCTCCCCCTTTTGTTACAAAAGAGCAGTGTAGCAGTAAAAAAACGTAAAAAGTCACAGTTGTGATTAGCATACACATTATTGGATGTGTAAGCTCATCCTATGTTTATACGTTGTGCAATAGTACCTTTCATTTTATGTCGTTTTTTGTTTTTCTATTGCGCATTTTGGCTGGAATAAAATAATATAAAGAGAAACAAAAGTTAGATTTTTTACTGATGGCAACCTCATAGATATTGGCTGTTGCAAAATTCAATAGATCTTAGAAGAGGGGGGTGGCTTGAAATTGATTTTTAATTTGTGTCCACATTTTTCTCCTTCCAGTAACATTATTTATCGTTGTTTGGATGTAGTGGGTTGTACAATAAGGTTCAACCTAAAAAAAATAAACGGAAAGGATGATCAAACCAAAAAACATATATAGCATTAAGAATAAAAATATCGGAATAAATATTATTAGCGGTGATAGCTAACTCACGGAACTGATGAACAGGTCTAAAAGCTATTGGTTTGCGTCAGCATGATGCCATCTACCAAGTAATAAGAGTAAGGCTTTGGAGCTTGACTCTGTTATTTATGAAGCGACATCAATAAATTGTATCTGGCCCCAAATTAATGCGTCTACCAAGAAAATCAAGTAACTATCCTAATCTTGTGTTGATTCCAACAATAAAAACCTTCTCCATTCATAGTCACAATTAGATGATAAATGGTGCGCTTAAATAACATGTATATGGCAAATAATGTAAACGTTGTAATATCATAAAATATTTAGTATTAAACACTACTAGCCAGTATGACATTAGATTATATCTATATCTCATAATAATATTTTGACCTTATTCGGATTTTATTTAGAACGAATGGTGTTAATTAATAAAACTGGAAATGTGAATATCCTGTAGGGGTGTTAAGGTAGAAAGCAGATAAAAGATTTGAAGTCAGCATGGGGTTTATTTATGGAAAATGTACACCCGTACTCGACAGAACTATTCCTCTCTTCGCCTTCATCCAAGTTGATAACACTGGCAGTTATTGAACATTCAAATTTCAATTCACAAATTCTGTACTAAACAAAATGGTCCATCTTGCCTCTTGCGTAGGCTGGGTATCCTACGCCATTTTTAAAATACGGGTATTCACAACCCTGTGTGGGCACAGGTCGATCATTGTAAAATTCGCTGGTATACCACTCCTTGGCGTGTGTGGAAACTATTCCATCAGTGGAAGTACACACTTCCTTTAGGAAATAGTCGTTATAGGTGCGCATGTTGGATTTAAAGTCATTTGCATACGATGTTTTCTGGTATGCAAGAATGTATTCAATATCTGCTAGTATTCCAAGTCTATCAATTGCATCGGCAACATAGTTTGGGCTGGTATATCGAGCACACCCGCCATCATTTGGCACTTGTGTATTTATATTTGTATAGTACCCGAGTGTGGAATATACAAAAGATGTGATTGTTAAAAGAGTTGTTCTTGTGATTAGTATTTTTATATTGCAGAGAGTAGTATGCAGGATGGGAAAGAGAGAAAAAGAGAAAAAGAGAAAAAGAGAAAGAGAGAAAGAGAGAAAGAGAAGGTACTGATTTGTGATTACATTTGGCCTATCTATTCCCATCCTTTTGCTTTATATACTATAAATTGTACTAAAAAAAAGCGTTTGAATGTGTACAGATGTGGGTATGGGTATGGGTATGGGAAGTATAAACAAATGGAAAAAAATAGTAGATGTTTGTTGTTGAGCAATACTTTATTGCAATGATACTATTCCTGTTTATTGGGAACTCGAATATACACCCATGTTCTTGATCAAGTATGTCATGCATAAATACACCTTGCATCTTGCAAACCACCTTTTTTTGGCTTTTACTGTTCAAATCAAATTAAATATACAGCGATAAAACTAGGCAATCACCCTCCTGATTAATCAATTTTCATCAAAACCCATCAGACCAAAACACAATAAATAGTGAAAAAATTCGGATGGCAGGGTAAGCTATATGTTGGTAATTCAAATTTACTGAATGAACTCAGAAATAGCAATTATAAAAATACTTTAAATTGAAAAATGGAAAAAAAACCCCAATAGATTAAAAAAATTAATCATAAGACTGCATGCTTTTAACTTCTTCGTCAACGTGACGGAAGAAGATAAAGACGGTACAACCTATGATAAACATGAGGACAGTTTCACCAGCAAACAGCCAGAGAATGAGTGGATCGACAGAAAGTGGAGCCAAAGCCATACCGATAAGCGAACCAAGGAAGTTGGTGAACAAGAACAATGCAGTAAGGAGCGACTTGAGTTCAGCTGGAGCCTGTGAGAAAGCATATTCAAGACCAGTGACTGAGGCAAAGATTTCGGAGATACCAACAATCATGTATGCAGGAAGTTGCCACCAGATAACAATGTCGTTTACTGGATCATCTGGGACGTTATCACCTTGGAAGTCATAGTAAGGACCAGTGCTGTAGACAACCTTTTGGATAATAGTTACATAGACAAAACCACTGACGACAATCATGAAACCGATGAAGATACGTTTGATTGGACCCATAAAGATTCCTCTCCTTCTAAGGAATGGGAAGAAGAATGTATCCATGATAGGGATGGCAATAATCAAAACTACGGAGTTTACCAAGTTAAGTTGATCAGCTTCTAGCCAGCTTGGATGTTGCATACACACACCTTGGTAGATAAAGTTGTCAGTCATGTTGTTGTACAATGCCCAGTAGAATGGATAGAAGCAGAAGACTTTGCATGCGTTCAATGATCTTCTCAGACCATCGACAAACTTATCATCCCATTCAGCGTTTTGAAGACCCTTAGATCCATCTAACCAGTGGGTATAACCCGGTTGCTTGTTTTTCAATGCATATCTGGCACATCTGATGACTTTGCCCATAACTGATCCAGTGATTGGTTTGTTGTAATACTTGCTCTTTCCAGAGACAAATACAACGATACAAAGAACCATCAATGCGGCTGGCACTACAAAGGCTGCTGCGTATCTATCCTTCGCTTCATTTGAGTTTCTGATTACTGGACAGATAAACATACCAAGGAAAGCACCCATGTTAATGGACCAGTAGAAGTATCTGTATACACGCTCAGTAGTGGCACGGGAGTCGATGTATGTTCCTGGAACACTTGTTTCCTTGAAACCAACTGGAATCTGTTCGGCAACATATGCTGAAACGTTAGCCTTGATACCACCAGTTCCGATACCGATAAATAGATAGGATGAGATCATAAATCCTGCGAATCCAAATGATTTGTTGATGCTTGGGATAGCTGTAATTGAGAGCAAAATTGTTCCAATGTTGTACCAGATTCCAAAAGCGATGATAGCCTTGAACTTTCCGAGATATTGATCGGCAACAAACGCACCGAGCACAGTCATAGAGTAACACATAGCAACAAATCCTTTCATAATAGCTGTGGTTTTTGGTTTAGATACACCCAAGATGTTTCTTAGATACAGAGTAAAGATGAGTGAAGATCCATAGTAGGTGAAACGTTCACAGAATTCAGTAAGCACAATAAGCCATGCTGAAATTGGAAGCTTGTCTGGGATACCAGCGCGGAAATCATCCGGCTGCTCCATAACGTAACCTTCAGCAATCAATCCATGGCCCTCTTTGCCCTTAAGGTCTAAGCCTTTTTCATCAGCTTCGTAGCTCATTTTTAGTTATTAATATTAAATTTTATCACTACAGTAATTAAACCTAGCGTTTCCACTGCGTTCTGGACCTGGTCCTTTATATAATTTTTTGGTGCCCATGAAGCTTTGGTTTTCTTTCTTTTATTACTAAGCTTTCTACAATTGCGGGTGTACAGTTCAATCTACACATTTCTTGCTACATAAAGTGGCAAACCCCTCCGGCTTACTTCAAATTTTAACACAGAAAAAAATTTTAACCGATTCCCACTGTGGCCAACCGATTCAATGACAAAGCCACCTATTATTTTTTTGTTTTTTTCCCATATCAGTTACTAGAGCAAATGATAGCTTTCACATGCGGCCATTACCTGCGCCAGCTCCTGGTACTAGTAACCATCATTTGAAACACGGTTCCAACAACAAATTAGCATTGTAGAAAACTTGAAATGCAAGTCGCTTTTTATGTAATTGATTCTCCTTATTTTTATCGTTATAGGAAATAAACCCAATATAAATATAATAATTTACGTGATCCAGGTAATACAATATATTTGACAAATACTAATAGGATAAGTAACATTTACATTTATAACACCCAAATAATTGATTTGATTCCTCAAACACTTTTTGTAAAAAGGTACATAATTATTTGTAAAATTAAACGGTTTTTACATTTCTGTAATTTCAGATGCTGCTTTAAAAAACTTACCAGTAGTATTCCGAATTGCAATGTATACGAAGGGATTGTAAATCAAAACGATGTATTTGGTTTTAACCCACTAATTTGTGTTTTTATATTTCCAATCCGCATTTTTTTTTTGCAAGAAATTGCGTTTCTGGCACTAGTAAAGGAAACCCAATATTTTGGTGCTAATGCTTATAGTTATCTAACTAGCAAAATAATCTTATTCCGAGTTACGCACCTTACAAGGTTTGTTAGTTAACCTTACATAAACTAAGTATGATTCTGTTTACCCTTGTTTTTTACTACTATTTATTTTGTTTTTGTAAATGGCATTATGGCTTTTTCAAAAAAAAAAACGATTGCGCGATAAAAATAGTGGTTAAGTTGGATAACATAAAATATGGGCTTTATCCTCCTCATTCATTACTTTTTTTTTTTTGGTAAGCCCACTTTATTTCCTATCAACTTTTGTTATATCTCTGCTGGTATTATTGATTACATCTAACGGTTGGAATTATGTAACTCCTCTCATTTGCATCCATATCGATTATAATCACAGTTCAAGACCTGACCTTTCCTTTGTTATTTACAAAGCTTGATACCATTTTCTTTATTTGAAAATAGCCTAAGTATATTGCAAAAATTTTGCACTAAAAAATAATAACTAAAAAAAAGCGGTCATAATTAACTGTGTTCCGTAATTAAGAGAAGCTTTTTTTTCAGCCAATTTTGAAATAAGCCATCATTTCAGCCATACTTGTTTAAACATCAGCAATCCCTTGTACGTCATATTTGACACGCTCACCTGCTTGTGAAAAGTAAGTGTATTTGGAACTAAATGCTTTGCACATGACTTTTAACATTTTAATTGCTAATAGGGGGATACTCAGCTCCGCGCCTTTAGCCGACCAGTAATAGTCACAAAAAATAGTTGAATAAAAAAAGTCAATGCTAGATCTTTTATAGATCTAAGCGCCATCTTGATATTCTCTTTCTTAAATTGGTGGGCATTCCGAATTTAGAAAAATTAAATAAAAGTGTGGTGAAAGTACATTCGCAAATACTTCAGCATTTTTATGCTAATTTATACATGGGCATATTTTTGGAAAAAAATCGATCGTTTTGGTGTACACTCCAGGAGGTTCCCACATATGATGTAAGAATTGTGCAAAAATCGTTAAAAATGGCGTATTTTCCTCCCCCGGCCTGTTCCTTCTCGTCCTCTTTCTCTTTTCCAATCCTCTTTCTCTCTTCCAATCCTCTTACTCTATTTCACTTTTTATTTTTATCTGTGTTTCATAGTAGTTGCCTGATTTAAATAGAAACTTTCAATAAAAACTTTTTCTATTGCTAATCAGAGTTTAAATCCCCCAAACTCTGGTTCTTGAAAAAATATCAATAGTTTGTAGCTAGTGTTTCTTTTTTATAATAATAGATCAAAAACGCCATTGTGGCCATAGGTCACATCTATTTACTTTTTACCCCCCAACATCCACCTTATTTGGAGATGAAGCACTTTTATTAGTCAGCATCTCTAAAAGCAGAATCTGTTTTAAATATCATTTGAACCCAATCCGTCTTTATTCCTCTTTTTAACCAAAAGCTAAAATTGCAAATATATTGCTTTCAGTTGTTGTTCAACTGTTTCATTCTCAATTTGCAATTCTCAATTTTCTCAAATTCCACTTTTGCGCTTTATACTTCCTCTTTTAATCACTGATTTTTTTCCTCGCTTTTTCTTTTCTATTTTTACTCTATGATACGCTGTTTCTCCAACGAATGTTTTCTAAAAAATAAAATAAAAGAGCACTGGTGAGCCTTGCTGCATGAACATGCTGGCTAATTCTGAAAAACCCTTTAAACTTTCAAACTTTTTTTTTTCAAACTGAACACATACCAAAGACATAATTCTAGAACTATTTTAAAGAATCTATTTAACACGATATTTCTGTAATGAACACAAAACACAAAACACAAAACACAAACAAACTTCTCCATTTCATATTTGGAACATTGATTAGCGGCAGTGCTTCTGA
This sequence comes from Zancudomyces culisetae, assembly GCA_001969505.1. Taxonomy (NCBI): domain Eukaryota; kingdom Fungi; phylum Kickxellomycota; class Harpellomycetes; order Harpellales; family Legeriomycetaceae; genus Zancudomyces; species Zancudomyces culisetae. The sequence goes on from LSSK01001548.1 coordinate 12,989, forward strand.
TTGTAAGTTGCTATAAATCTCACATGTCTATTATTATGGTTTATTTTTCTGTGCTAAAACGCACTAGTAGTTTTTGGTCACCCACCATGTAATACACATGCCAGGGTTATATTTTCGGCTCTGTGAGTTTTTTTTTCCTCCACTAGACTCCAGGAAAAGGTTTGTGTCCCTCTTTTTTTTATCCCTTTTGCATAATTATCGCTATCATTTTTAATTGCAAGTATATCATTTTCTCCTTAAAATAAGCATCCTTTTTTGCTTACGTGGAGAGAAAACTTCAGAGTATCGTTAATTACAAATATCCCTCCTTTTTTTTTGATGCTATAAAAATTGCATTTTTAATAACGCTAAATAGTCAATTGTAGTACGCTCCCTCTTTTTTTTGTAATGTAATAAGCAAATCAGCGTGCATAATTGTTTAGCACTTGAAGCCTATTGATTGCTTAAAAAAATTTGACTATTATTGAAACTAATATTACATAACTATTGGCTACGCTATTCATGTAAATTAGTTTTTACGCTAATTGGATTTTTTATTAGCAACATATTTACCAAAACCAGCCAATAAATGTGTTTCCATAACTATCCAATAATATTAACCCGTGTTTTGATTGGAGGCCATATCATTTTATTAACCCCTTTAATTAAAGCAAAACACCAGCAACGCTATTGGCTAAGCAAATTGACTCAATGTATAACCCATGAAAAAAAAATTTTTTTTCTCTCTAATCTGAAGTTACTGAATGTAGTACTACTTTTGCATCGCAGGTTTTAATACAATTCTATTCACTAAAAATTGGTGGAGTTAATTAAGATGTTGTTATACAGCACTTTATAAAGATATAAATACTAAGAAACGTAATTTCATTTGGTATTCACATTTCGCCAATTTTAGCGTTTTATTCCTCGTTAAATATTTTTCAATCCATACAGCCAGCTTAACTTATTCGCTAGAAAGCAATAACAACCTTTTATTTTTTTTAATCAAATTGATTAGCTTAAGCTTATTATCGCTTTTTTTTCTTCGACAATAATTACCAAAAAATTTCAAGCTCAATTGGCACCTATAAGATAGCGCTTTCAAGTCTTCTTTAGCAAGCAAACAAATAATACTTGAATAAAATAAAGAAAAAATTTTTATAGTAAATTTTACGACTCGAACCATTCGCTATTAAGAGTGAACTCCTACAACTCATCGAATAGAACTACTTTGAAAATATCCAGAACACTTCAAAAAGGTAAGCAATCGAGGGCTTTGGTTAGTGTAAAAAAAAAACTTTTGTTGTTTTTTCTCTTTTGCACTGTAAACTAATTTAAACAGTACGCGAAAGCAGCCAACCAACAAAGTTGTCGTTTATCGCGTTTATACTTTTCTTTTTCAATACACCTTTGATCCAGAAGCGGTATTGAGGGCTTGAGTGAGTAAGTTTGGGCCTATAAGCGGGCTGCCGAGATATGTTGCTGGTGCACTTGTTCTGATTTCTTTATCTTGCACCGGTGTTAAATATCTTGTAGACTTATTAAGAAACCTCCAAAGAAAATAGGACAATCTCAGCTATATTGTTATATACCTAAACTAAACACCCCCCATTCTCACCTACTTTTGAATAGATGAATCAAACATCAGACGATTTCCAAAAACATCCACATCCAGGTAGTTATCCAACATACATGTCGGCAGCAACAGGTTTTGGTGGTGCAGTAAGTGTTTTATTTTGTAATCTTGGTTCCTCCCCTCCTCATCCATCCTTTTTTATTTCTAAGCTCTATCTAGCAGCAATTGGGAAGGAAGAGGAGAGTTGTACCTTTGGAATATGTTGTGTAAATGCTTACCAAATCTTAATTTGTTATAGACAGCACAACAATATCAATATCAGATGGGTGATCCCTCAATCAGCTTCGTAAGTCAAACTATTTGTACTATTTAGACATCATTATTGCTTTTTACACTTTGTGTATGTCGCACCCAGAATAAACATGCTCTTGCACTAGAGTTAATCAAGATTTTTATTTTGACATGTTCTATTCCAGCTATATTTAACGAGTGAACATCGAAAATCTAGTGAAAACCAACAAACATCATACTCATATAACAACAATAGCCTGGTCAAACCGCCGGTGTAGCATCCCACCTTCGAGGAAACCCAAAACTGAACGGAACAGGAATTCAGGGCCAGCCAGGTCTAACTATGGGACTTGGTGGGTTTGAAGATCCAACTGCAGCAGCAATTGCAGCAGCAGCAGCAGCCAGTGGGCAGCGTGAAGAAGAACCCATGTATGTGAATGCAAAACAATATCACCGCATCCTAAAGCGCAGAGAAGCCCGCGCACGAATGGCAGCCGAAAACAAAATGAATATTAAACGAAAACCATATCTCCACGAATCTCGACATAGACATGCAATGCGAAGACCCCGAGGCCCTGGTGGGCGGTTTTTAACTGCTGCAGAAATTGCAGAGCTAGAAAAGAGAGGCGAGCTTCCACAAGCCACCACGACCAAATCTTCCTCCAAGTCTGCATCAACAGATTCCAATCCCGCAGATTCCGCACTATCCTCAACTTCTACAGTCACCACAAATGGCACTAGTGCCGCCGTCAAGGCCGAATCTGAGGCTGAATCTCTTGTAAATAACTCTGCTTTTGTTTCCGAGTCCTCAAAAGCCGACTCTTCCAATCCTGCTGTCTCGTTATAGTTAGATATGGATTGACGAGGGGATAGAATTATCTTTACTTTATTCTTTTTTTTTGTTCAAATTTGTAACTTTCGATATCATCCCTTTGCCTTTCTGGCTATTTAATTTCCAACTTATCTGTTTTGTTTTTTCATTTACAGAATTGTATTTCATCTTTTGTTAAACAACAGTCAAGCTTTCATTTTGTTTTATTTCAAACATCTTTTTCATTTTCCACATTTGTTTTTGTTTTTGTTTTTGGAAAGGCAGGAAAAAAAGGTATGGGCAAAGCTGCGACAGTAACTCAGGTCCAAATATTCTCCAGCTATTTCTGAGCCTTCTGTTTCGTTCCCCTATAAATTCATTTTCTTTTAATTACGTCCCCTTTTGTTTCCTATCACCCTTTCTGTCAAGCCCTGAAATAAACTCTCTTTCTTCCCTTTCCCTTTCCCCTTCCCGTCTCCCTAACTACTAACCCACCAGTGGCTTACATTTGCGAAACTATCCATTTCAGACCTATTTTTGCAAACCGGATCTACAAATCAACTAATTTAATCACATTTTTCGGATCCAAGCTTTTTTCCTATTTTTCCCTTTTTTGCTTTATTTTACTCAATCCCCTTTCTCCATTTCCCCACTCCTCATATTTTCATTGCTGCTTTGCTTTGCTTTGCTTTTATTATCTATTTTGTAACTCATTTTCTGTTTTATCTAAAAAGAAACAATCAGATTTTAGTGGAATAGCTACACATTATCGAACAATGTCGGTCGCAATAACACCAAAACCAGTAGGGCTCTTGATGTGCCAAATCAGCCCGTACACAAAAATACTGGAAACGAGAGTCGCTAGCTGTATAAAACCAAAGGCAGAGGAGGAAAATTATGAAGTCATTCTTGAGGATACCAGTATGTTCCCCTTTTCATTCTCTCGCATTTACTAGTTTATACATTTGTACTCTAATTTACTAGTGTATATATGTAAAAGTAAAAAATATTTACACAAGTTCATACATAACTGACATTGTATCGTATTCATCAACATTTAGTCTTATTTCCTGAAGGAGGAGGACAGGTATTATATAAATTATATTTATATTCTGAACCATGCATTTCTTTAGAAAAATGTTATATTGTCACATAGAATTAAATCATCAAGGAGTATAAATTCTCTTATTTTTTATAGCCAAATGATTACGGAACGATCAATGGAGTTGAAATATTAAAAGTGTTTAGGACTGGACTTAGTGCAGTGCATGTATCCCCAAAAAAGTTTGAAATCGGTGACAAAGTAAAAGTTGAACTGGATTTCAAGCGACGCTGGGATCATATGCAGCAGCATTCTGGTGAGTTTCTGTTTCTATTCCTTACTATTTTCTTTTCAAAACTCAAACAAAGTTGATGTTTTTGCTTTTGTTTTACACAGTGGGTTCCTCTTCTTCCTCCCCCTATTTGCTTTTAAACTATTGCTATTGTCGTGGATTAGACTACAAATGTATAATAATGTATTTATAACTCTAGGTCAACATTTGATAAGTGCAATATTTGATACTTACAAACTTGATACGGTGTCTTGGGAATTGGGAAAGAGCAAAAGCTATGTCGAACTAAAAATGTTGGATAAAAATACAAAAGTCGATGAAAAACTATTGCTAGAAGTTGAAAGACGTTGTAATGAGGCAATTATGAAAGGAACTCCCGTTACAGTAAAGACAGTAGAATTTTCCGAGGAGAACAGACCCGAATCACTACCCAAGGACTATGTGGGTGGGTTTATCCGAAATGTAATAATTGATTCGATTGATGATAACCCTTGTTGCGGAACCCACGTAAAGTCACTTTCCGACCTTCTTTGTGTAAAGCTCGGAATCCATGAGAACGTTCGTGGTGGAAACATCAAAGTGCCATTCTATGTAGGTCAACGAGTCATTGATGCTTTCCACTTTTCACTTGGAAATGAGAAAAAGCTCAGCATTCTGCTTTCAGACGCACCAGAAAGGCATCCTGATGCAGTCACAAGACTCAACAAGCAGCAGCGCGAAATGAACAAAACCATTCGAAATATCCTAAAGGACTTTGCTATGTCTACAGCCCAGGGAATGATACAAAAACTCACCAGTGGAAATAGTGATAATGGCGATGCCAGCACAATCATTTCTCATCACTATGAAAATGGAAACTTGGATTATGTTCACGTCATTGCCTCTGAGCTCGACAGATACATCAAAAGTAATGGGGATGCTACACAGCGACCATTTTGTGTTGTTGTCTCTGCCGGTTCTACTAATGATGGTGGCCCCGTGTTTATTGTAGGCAACCAGGATTCGTTGGTTAAGAAATGCGCTGATGTGGCAGCTGAAATGGTTTCTGGGCTCAAGGGTGGTGGTAGAGGCTGCAAATGGCAGGGAAAATCTAGTAGCTGGAAAGGATTAGATAAACTACATGCTGCTCTGGAAAAACTGGATTGATTGCTTTTTGTGCTTGATCTATTTTGTTTTCTATATTTCATATTTTCAGGATTTACATTTGATGTCTATTTTATGCTGTTAGTTTCAAATCTATCCCCTTCCCCCTTCTCCTTCTCCTTCTTCTTTCTCCCCAAATATCTATGATCAGTTTTCTGTAATCGTTCTTTATGAAGTAGTCATGCTTTTCCACGCTTTTTCTTTTGCACAAGGAGAAATAAAGTGTGGATGAGTGAGGTTTAATTCGCGTTCTTTTGTAATTCTTTCAAGACCAATGGCTCATTTTTCGGCAAATACATCCGATATAGTTTATTAATTTTCTCTGTATTCTTCATCCTTTAAAAACATCCTTATCTTTGATCACAATATCAACCATCTTGTATTCTATAACTTGGTACAACCTGCTGAATGTATTACTATTTTTTTTATTTTACTGATTTTGTAATGTGTGCAAATTGTTAGTCACTAAACTTTGTAAACTAATAATTATCTGAATCAGATTAGAATTAAATAAAATGTACCAATAATCTCGAATTTTTATTGAATAGTATAGTATTTTATTGACGGACTTTTTGTATAATTTATAAAATTTTTCTTAGTCCACTTATTTTTCACATTCAAATGCTGTGATATCAGAATTTTTATCATTGCCAAACTGCTATAATATTGTATATACTTTTTTCCAGCACCAATAAAGGAGATAATAATTGTGTTTAAATCACAATAGCTACAAACACATCAAAAAAAATAAAAAAGTATTGGGTATCTCATAAAACTAGGTTTGTTTGATTTCCAAAACAAAATGTTAGACAATTTGGCCCATTTTATGCCTATAAAATTTTTTCAAACCATCCAGATAACTAGACACTAGTTATTTATTAATTTAATTATTTAAAGTCGGGCTGCTAAAAACCCAAACTAAAACAAAACTCTTGGTACGGAACATCCCAAATATCTTTTAGTATATTTCCTAGTTTTGACCAAAGTATCACATAGGAAAAACCTTATACAATTCAGATTTGTCTTATCAGCAAAGTAAGTCCTCTCTCAATATCAGTTATGTATTTAGATTCTCAGTATGTTTCCATGGATACAATATTATATTTCAGCCATTCGTTTGGATGTATTTCACTCTGTTACTTCAGCTAATTCAGCATTGAAATTTCGTGCAAAAGTATTACGGACTAAAACCCACGATTTGCCTTTTAACATTAATTGTCTTGTAATAAGGACCCATTCGCATTTCTGGAATTTGAAATGCTTCTCGAAAATCTTACAGTTTTTATTTTACAACTATCCTACCGAGTAGAAAAGAAAAGTAAGAATCAATCAACGTAGAAATTCAAAATGTTTTCGATTGTACGAAACTCAATCAAAAATTCGGCACGCCGAGCACCAGTTACCGGCTCAACAACACGTTATTTCTCGAACTTTGTTCATTGTAAGTATATTTGTTTATTTTCAAGCCCATGTGGTTTCCTTTTTTCATCAATAATACAGTTGTTTTCAGCTGGATTTTATATATCACCATTCATTTACCTGCCTACTTATCTGCCTATTTATTTACTACCAACATTATTTGGTACTCAGCTGGCTGTACTTTTCTTTTTTATTTACCGTATATTTGGTGTCGAGTATACTTTTTTATAAATTCGACCTCATATTTCACAGGATTTCTACTTTAAATACTACTTGCAGTGTCGCTTTTTTCTCTTTGTATTGGCATTAATTATGTAGTTAAATGTGTGATGGGGTTGTCAAGGCTGTGTAGTGATTTTCTGTTGTTTTATAAAGTGGGCACTTTGCTAATGTATATGATACATATACTTTTTTTGAGTGAAAAGACTTTTGCCCTAGGATCAAAAATTTCAGAAACTTTGTTGTGATTCTAACTTTATTCAGCTCTATAAATAAAGGTGGGATAGACAGAACGGGGTGGTATTCTGTTATACTTTGATACCCGGGGATAATACATTTTTTCTCCAGTAAACGGGATTCTTTTCTTATGATAAGCGATGTGGGGATGAACACACTTGTTTTTTTAAAAAGTACAGAATGGTTCTTGGATAGCAAAAGTAGGTGAGTGGATAATTATTTTAAGAAAAGGAACATATTAAATGAAGATGTGTCTTTTTTATGGAATACTTCTATCCCCCCATACGTCTTCACTTGAGGGAGGCTTGAGATTATACAATCATACATCCTGTTATTTTTTCGCTCTTCATTTTCTTTATTCCCCACTAACTTTTGAGGTTTGGTTTGGTTTGGTTTGAATATTTTTTATTAACCTTTTTTATGAAACAAACCGAGAAGGGCGCAGTGTCAAATGTACTTTGTTTCAAGTCGGACTTTTTTTTTTGCCTAGACTTTTGTGTATTGATGCCTTTGGCTGTTCCGCATCTAATACCTTGCCACTATTGTGTTATGTTTTGCCTTATTTTGTTTTAAAAACATCTTTCCCCCCCTTCTAAGCTTATAAGCTGAAACTTTGATCAGACAAGGAGTAGCTTTTCCGGCATACCAGGTCTCATAACACCCAACACAAAGGAGTTGTCTTTTATTTTTGCTTTGTTTTTTGGCGAATGGCATTTCCTATGGTGTTATAAAAACCTAATTAGAGGTTTGTATACGGGAATGAGTTGTATTGTGTTGTGCTGTGTATTTGGAAAGGTGATGGAAACTGAGGTTGAGTTTGATTTGTAATCGAAAAAGCAGCCTTATTCTTTTGTTTACATTACAATTTTATTCTCCATCGCTTGATTTTCACGGCGTTGAAGCAAGTGTTTTATTTATGGTCCTTAACAGATTATGGTTTGCATACTATTTGTTGTATTTCATTTCCACCGAAACTCATACTTGCAATATCGGTTAATCATAGTCCAAAATAGAATATTTCAGGTGTATAAAACTCTTAATTTTTATTTGTTTCATTTAAACAATCTAAAAAAAACACTCCTTTGTTTTGTCCGGGGTCTTGCTTTTTAGACAAGCATGGCAAAATGATAAAATGATTCCTTAATATTTTTCTCAAGGTCGCCATTGCTTTGCTAAGCTTTTTTTTTCTTTTGATAACTGGCATGGGCCAATTACTTTCCAACTCAGTTTGTAACTAGAACCGATTTTATCGCCAGAGTTCTATTGGTCATAAATCAGTTAACCGTGCGTTTTTATTATTGGTATCATGTTTGTTACTAATTTCATCCACAGGAAATTGGCTATGATTGGAATTTTAGTAAATTTCGCAGTTTTAATTTTACTGAATTTACTTCTTCCCATCCCATCCCATCAGATTCTCTTTGTTCCTTCCAAGTCATCAGATTCAAATAGAATGATGCAAGCGCCTCAGCTGCCATTTATCTTTAGTTTCTTTGCCTATTGCTGGGGCTGGTTTATGGTAATTTACCAATTTTGCCTTAATCTCCAATTAGAGTAAATAGTGAGATAGTTGAAGACTGTGTTTATTTTTATGTAAAACGTCATCGCAATCTTCAACTTTTTTCTCTCCTTCAAATCACCACTTTATGTTTGAATGGAAGAGATGGGAGAAGAGGAGGGAGGGATGAAGATTTGGCTATTTAGAGAGAGATAGATATGCTTTACATGCTACACTTCTTGCAATCAGTGCTTAATAAAGCATAGTTTTATGTATGCATTTATATAGATAAACTGGTGTATATACACGAGTGTATTATGAGCATCTTTTTTTAAATGAAAGAATGTGGATTTTATGGTATCTCGTTCATTGAATCATTTAATCCACCAATACTAAAAAATTTTCAATGATGTAAAGTGTCTAGCACGCAAATCAATAACAATTTATTGGAAAACAAAAAAAATGTTATTATTGATAATGAGAACCACCAAATTTTGAATTAATTTTGTTACCAGAAAAAAATTAAAAAAATTATTTTTTAAAAAAAACCCAAGCGAAACAAGACCAAACAAAACAAAAAATAAAACAAAAAATATATAATAACACTTGCAAGACTTGTATTTTTTTACCTTGTGCTTTTCTTTGGACAAAGTTTCAGAAATAAGGCTCTATATAATTTTTATACTAAAAAACAATCTGGGATAACGTGTCTGTGGGCTTTTTTTTTACATCAACAACAAAAAGCGAATTGAAGTAAGGCTGAATTAATATTATAAAGCGTGGAGTAGGGAAGGGAAAGAGGAGGATATTTTATTGTTGCCTTTCTATACGCATGATGGTGCGCGGAGTTGGGCTATACAGACATAAATTTTTTGATGTGTCTAAATATTTTTGATACATTCCACATACTTTATTTTTTGTATCAATGTGAGGGAAATTTGTAATTTAAAATTGGGAAGAAGAAAAAATATTAAGATGGTAAATATTGTTAAAACAAATAGTGAGAGAAATGACAAAAATCAAGGTAGACCAACCAGTAGTGGAATTGGACGGAGATGAAATGACCAGAATAATCTGGCAAAAGATCAAGGACAAGCTTATTCTCCCATACTTGGATATTGACATCAAGTATTTCGATCTGGGAATTGAATACAGAGATCAAACAAATGACCAGGTGACAGTAGATGCGGCAGAGGCAATCAAGAAGTACAATGTAGGAATCAAGTGTGCAACAATCACACCAGACGAAGCCCGCGTCAAAGAATTCAACCTCAAGCAAATGTGGAAGTCACCAAACGGAACCATCAGAAACATTCTCAACGGAACCATCTTCCGCGAGCCAATTGTGCTTGAGAATGTTCCACGCATAATTCCTGGATGGAAGAAGCCCATCATCATTGGCCGTCACGCTTTTGGCGACCAGTACAAGGCCTTTGACTTTGTTGCCGACCGCCCAGGAAAGTTCGAAGTCGTATTCACTCCTGAGGACGGCAGCGAGCCAATCCGCAACATTGTGTACCAATTCCAAGGTCAAGGTGTTGGAATGGCTACCTTCAACGTGGACGAATCCATCTATGGCTTTGCTCACAGCTGCTTCCAGCTAGCTATCAGCCGCAAGATGCCTCTGTATCTTTCCACCAAGAACACCATCCTCAAAAAGTACGACGGCCGCTTCAAAGATATCTTTGCTGAAGTCTACGAACAATACAAACCCCAATTTGAAGAAAACAAGATTTGGTACGAACATCGTCTAATCGACGACATTGTTGCCCAATCCCTCAAATCCGATGGTGGCTTCATCTGGGCCTGCAAGAACTACGACGGCGATGTCCAATCCGACTCTGTTGCCCAGGGCTTTGGCTCTCTAGGCCTCATGACCTCCGTCCTCTACTGCCCTGATGGCAAGACCATCGAGTCCGAAGCTGCCCACGGAACCGTTACCCGCCATTACCGCGAGTACCAAAAGGGAAATCCTACCTCAACAAACCCAATTGCCTCCATCTTTGCCTGGACCCGTGGTCTCCTCCACCGTGCCAAACTTGACTCCAACCCTGCTCTTGAACGCTTTGCCAAAAACCTCGAGGCTGCTTGTATCGACTCTGTACAAAATGATAACATCATGACCAAAGATCTCGCTCTCTCAATCCATGGTGCTAAGGACCTCAAGCCTGAACACTATGTCACTACTGACCAATATATCGACAATGTTTCCAAGCTTTTGGACCAGTACCATAACTCTAAATAAATTTCTTTTCTTTTCTTTTCTTTTAGAATCTCTTTATAATAAATATCTTATTTCCCCATTCCTTTCTTCCTTGTTTTCAGGGAATTCCTGTTTTCTTTTTTTGTCCATTATTATCACCATCTACTACAACTATCCGCTTTCAGGTCCTCTCTTCACTGTTTTTATTTACCAAAGTGAGTTTTTTTTTTTCTGTTTTGTACATCGTTTCCAGGAATTGTATTATTTCATGTGTATTCGGCTCATTTTCCCTAATTGGCCTAAGGTCAAGGGCGGGGAAGATTCGTTTTACAGTTTAAATTACCATATGTGTATATTTCTGGAAGAAAAAAATATACCTTGTATCCATCGATTATATGGGTAGCGCTGAAAAAAAAAGGCAAAAAAACTAAACCAAAGTATCGTTGTTGCTGCAAAACATAGGTTCTTTATCTATCAATATAGTTATATAACAAGGGTTTATTCTATTAGCGTTTTTTTATTTATTTTTACCCCTCCCCATTCCTGATACTCTAATAACTTTATAAAATAACTATTTCTTCTATTAAAAATCACAACTTGCAAGCTTGTGTACCTAAAAACTCAAAAACTCAAAAAAAGAGAGAAAAAAAAGAGAAAAAAACATATTATATCTCACAAATGAAGATTATCACAATAGGTTTTATTCTAATTTCATACATTATCAATACTGTACAGGGAAACAATAATCACTATACCAGAGTAATATCAAAAAATGGTGGTGGCTGTGAAAGGTACACAGGCTTGAGAAGTGCCAGTTTTGCCATTTACAAACTCCGACTCCTAGATCATGTCAAGAACATCCGTTTTTACGAAAAGACGTTCTATGCCGATGAATATAAGGCTAGTCCAGGATATTACTATGATTACATTCTAAGAAAGGTTTGCAATTCCGCTTCCGCTTCCACTTCCACCGATACAAGAACTCACCAGATTGGAGTTGTCGGATGGCATTCAAATAATAAAGGTAACGACCACCCCCCTGCATCAAAAGGCGGTTGCAAGTACATTTATCAAAAAGAAGGATCTGTAGGTATCAATTATGCAGTAGGGAGGATGAACCACGTTGTTGAATACAGTGTGTGTGATAAAATCTCAACTTGTGTAGTATCCGCAACCGTCTTCAATTTAAAAGATGGTGAAGAAAGGAATAAACCCGTACAACATGGTTGTGTGTTCTCTATGTATACACCTCGTCTAGCTACTAGTGATTTTAATTGACTTTTCTAACAGATGGACCTAATTATTTATTAAATACAAGAGCGAAGAGGGAGAAGTATCAAGAGGTGGAAGAGGAGGATGTGATGGAAAACTCATAGTATACGTTTTTTGGTATTTTGATTATCCTTTCTGTTCTGTTTTTTTTCCGAGCTAAATAAAGAAATTCGATCTGATTACACGAGAATTGTATTGTTCACAAATAACTTTAAAATCTAATATAGCGCTAGAAAAACACAAATCAATCCTTCAAACACCAAAAGGAAACATAACCGAAAGCTTTTTGCCAAGGAAATCGATTTATAAACATTTATTACTGAAAATCTTTATTCAACCCTAATGAATGAACCAATAAATATATGAATCTATGAATCTATTGAGGATGTGTGATTTGGAGGAAGAGAGATGTTACACACTAATCAGTTTTTGATAAATTGTGGAATATATCGCTCACCCCTTTTAAAGTCACTTTTTTTTCATAGTGATAATATTTATGGCTAAATATTGCGTTTGTTTTTATTATTATTTTTTCAGAAAATTCCTATATCCCTCCCCCCAAGTATTACTATTTCAAACTACTTGAGTGTACTTATTAAAACAGTAAAAGTCAAAAATAAAGAATAGTTTGTAAGTAGCAAGATATGGTGTCCTATAAAAGCTACTTGGTTCCCTGTTATATAAGGAGCAAAAGATTTTTTTTTGATGATAATACCTGAGAACCATCGAGCTAGTAATTCGTAGTTTTAGTCTTGTTTTTGTTTTTGTTCTTGTCCTTGTACTTTTATTGAACCTGGTTTTTTTTTAATTTTTAATTCTTGGAAACATCACGTTTATTAATGGCTTGATCAAGAACGTGGGTGTATATTCGAGTTCCCAATAAACTGGAATAGTATCATTGCAATAAAGTATTGCTCAACAACAAACATCTACTATTTGTTTCCATTTGTTTATACTTCCCACACCCACACCTGTACACATTCAAACACTTTTTTTTTAGTACAATTTATAGTATATAAAACAAAAGGATGGGAATAGATAGGCCAAATATAATCACAAATCAATATCTTCTTTTTCTCTCTTTCTCTCTTTCTCTCTTTCCCATCCTGCATACTACTCTCTGCAATATAAAAATGCTAATCACAAGAACAACTCTTTTAACAATCACATCTTTTGTATATTCCACACTCGGGTACTATACAAATGTAAATACACAAGTGCCAAATGATGGCGGGTGTGCTCGATATACCAGCCCAAACTATGCTGCCGATGCAATTGATAGACTTGGAATACTAGCAGATATTGAATACATTCTTGCATATCAGAAAACATCGTATGCAAATGACTTTAAATCCAACATGCGCACCTATAACGACTATTTCCTAAAGGAAGTGTGTACTTCCACTGATGGAATAGTTTCCACACACGCCAAAGAGTGGTATACCAACGAATTTTACAATGATCGACCTGTGCCCACACAGGGTTGTGAATACCCGTATTTTAAAAATGGCGTAGGATACCCAGCCTACGCAAGAGGCAAGATGGACCATTTTGTTGAGTACAGAATTTGTGAATTGGAATTTGAATGTTCAATAACTGCCAGTGTTATCAACTTGGATGAAGGCGAAGAGAGGAACAGTCCTGTCGAGGACGGGTGTAAATTTTCCATATATAAACCTCACTTAACATTTGCTTCCTTTTTATCCTTTAGTACTTGATCCCCCCTTTTTATTTAGCGATTTGAGATATAGTATTAAAAGCTGTTTGTTATAAAAAAAAATTGGTATTTAAATACAGCAAGAGTCGTTGCAATGTAGAGATTTACTGTTTAGATGAATGTTCGTTATAGCTAGATTCCACTTTTAATAGCTTGATAAAGGCAGATATACCAAAGTCGAACTTTAGTGAGGATACTCCCTTGCTAGAATACCTATTTCCTACTTCTACTCCGACTCATTCCTGGAATTGAAGAAGGAGAAAAAAGTGTGTTTATAAATAGGGAAATTATTTTCTCATGTGTTATGGTAACTGTTAATTTGATTCGAGTTATATTCTCCTCTTCTGTAGCGTAGAACACTGATACATAGAAAAATTAAAGATTTGGTGGCAGTAATATCTTGAATTAACTGCTCGTTTTTTCAGTTTTTTCAGTAGTTTTTTGTTTTTGTTATTCATTGCTTACGCGCTTATTCAATACTTTCCAAATATACATTTTATTATTATTATTATTATTTTGCAAATTGCAGAGAAATCAAATCTATTCCCACAACAGTATAACTTTGTGCTTTGTCGTAATATATACACTGGATTTATTAAGGCAATAGTTCTCAAAGTGATAGTGAGGAGGATTTTTACTTGGGGTTGAAGAATTAGAGAAAATAAAATCAAATATACAAAAAAAAACAATAACTAGCAGTTAAAACTACATTTATGAAATAAGCAGTAATGTATTTGTTATGAATAAAGTATATCATCAATCTAGAGTGTATTCAAAACATAACTGTAGAATTGTTTTTTAGAATTGATGGAAAAAATACGATATATAAATCCATCCCAACAACAACAAAAAAAAGTGTATCACTTCCTCATCACGGTATTTCAGAGTAAAAACTACCCTATAGAGCACAAAGTAATAGTTGCTATTTTAGTATATCAAAAGAAAAAATGCAAAACGAGTTACCGGCATCGTACATATCCAAAAGAATGAAGTGTAGGCGGGATGCCATTAATATTCTGAAAAACGGAGGAATAGCTATATACAAACGATGCGATACTGATGAATTTGGACCAAGTTTTCTTGAAAATGTTGAGCGACATCAGGCCAGATATGCAGACAGCATATATGCACAGTTTGGGTTTAGAGTATCAGAGTGTACAAATATGTTTACATATCTTATAGTTGATGAGGAGCATAATACACTTGGGTTTGTCCAACGGTCAAAACCAAGAACAAAGCCAGAATCTGAATCTGAGAAATCTGAAGTATCTGAAATATCTGGGATACCCAAAGAAAATTCCACACCGCTACCATTTGATCCTATGCGTGTTTGGAGTGTTTTTAATGCGGCAGGGCAGTATGCATTCACCGTTGTTGTGAATGAAACCGGGAATAGTACAACAACCTACGTTATGAACTACAAATTCAATCATTGGTTTGCAACGACAATTGCTGAGTTTGAAGATAAAGGTTCTCGCGTAGACCTTTATACAAGCGATGAGGATTCGCCCTTTGGGTGTTTCTGTGCACCAGTTGTAGAATGTCCACATGGGACTATGATTCTTGATGACGAACAGTCCAAATGTAATAATAATGTGGGTAAATATAGGTGTGATATATGCGAGGCGGAAGAGGCAGAGGTAGCATTAAAATTTGACGAGTACGTTGTGCTATTCAACAAGCTAAACAGAACTATGGCAATGATGGCCTTTGACAAGGAGTTTGGTAGTGCGTTGATGCATTTTAATGGGGATTTCAAGATTAGAGGGTTTAACAGCGTGCTAAAAGCACCACAAAATGGGTACGTCTCGGCTTGTCCATTTATCAAGGGTGAGGAGGTGCGAAGTACTCTTGAACAAAGAGCTGCCGTATTCTCTACTGTGTTTTATAAAAAACTTTTTCCTGTTGTTGATGGTGATGGTGATGAGAAATGAGGAAGAATAGCTGTAATTGATTGTTTTTTACTTTTTTTTTTTTTTTAGGTTTTGTAAAAGTGTGGGGCCAATAATAGCTAAACCCAAATAAACCAAAATTTGAATTATAGGAAAAAAAAAATTTTTTTTAACTATTATTATTATTTTTTTTCATTCTACGCTTTTTTTTTTTTTACTGACTTTTATGCTTTATTTTTGCAGAATCATTAAAGGAGAAAAAAATTGTGGATCCATAAACACAATTTTAGATATATACAAAACTTTCCTATGATAAAATTTTAAAAAGGGAAATTAAAAAATAAAAAGATTAAATAAAAAGCAAAAGCAAAAGCAAAAAAGCACAAGTAATATACATAAATTTAACAGGGAAGTATGGGGCCTAAACCAAATGTGGGGCGCAGAAGAAAGGAGCCAGTAAATACACAAGAAAAGCCGCGAGGTGGGCGAGGACGAAAGAGAGACGAAAAGGAGGAGGAGCAACAAGCGGCACTTGCGGCGGCAGAAGCGGAGAGGATACGGGAACAACAAGAGCAAGAGTTTTATGAAAGGAAACAGGCAGAGATTGCCCAAATGATAGAAAAATACGACTTAAAAGTAAAAGACAAAAGCAAGGAGGTTAAACGTATAGAAGATGTTGGGTTGGAAGATAAGGGGGAGTTGCTGAAAAAGTACTTGGAGGTGAAGGGGTTGATAAAGCAGCACTTGGACTCGTTTAATTATTTTGTAAATGTAGAGATCCAAAAGATAGTAAAGGCAAATGAGTTGGTGACTAGCGAGGTAGATCCGAATTTCTATTTGAAATATACGGGAATACGAGTGGGAAAAGCAGAGCGTCAGGAGGGAGGAGGATCGATGGGACTAAAAGAGACAGTATATACGCCACAGGAATGTCGGATACGAGATATGACATATGCAGGGAATGTTTATGTGGATATCGAGTATGTGAGAGGACGACAGATTATTCGGAGAAAGGGGGTGAATATCGGGCGAATTCCAATAATGTTGCGAAGTACACACTGTGTACTTGGAGATTTAGCACGAAATGAGAGCAGCAAGTATAGAGAGTGCGAGATGGACAGTGGAGGGTATTTTGTGGTGCGGGGAGTGGAAAAGGTGATATTGGTACAGGAGCAGATGAGTCGGAATCGGATAATTGTAGAGACAGATAAAAAGGGGCAGTTGATGGCGTCGGTAACTTCGTCTACACAGGAGCGAAAGTCAAAGACGTATATGGTAACGAAGAACGATCGGTTGTATTTGAAACATAACAGTTTGGAGGAGGAGATACCGATAGCAATAGCATTTAAGGCGATGGGAGTAAGTTCGGATAAGGAAATAAGTCAGTTGGTAGGGGGGAATGAATATGATATTCTAGAGAAGTTTGAGTCGAGTTTGGAGGAGGTGAGTGAGTTGAAGATATTTACACAGGAACAGAGCTTGGAGTATATAGGCAGTCGGATTCGGGCAAGTAAGTTTGGCAATTCGAACGTACGAAAGCGGACCCAAGCAGAGGAAGGACTGGAGTTGTTGAGTAATGTGGTAGTGTCGCATATCCGGGTGGAGCGGGGCAATTTCCGAAAGAAAAGTGTGTATATAGGAATGATGGCACGACGAGTGCTACACGGAATGATTAGTCACAAATTGGTGGACGATAAGGATTTTCTGGGGAACAAGCGGTTGGAATTGGCGGGGCAATTGTTGAGTTTGTTGTTTGAAGATTTGTTTAAGCGGTTTAATACAGATTTGAGGATAAATATAGACAAGGTATTGAAGAAACCCAACCGGGCAGCCGAATTTGATGTTTACAACACATTGGTGTGTCATACAGATTTGATTACGAGTGGATTTTCACGAGCAATTAGTTCGGGTAACTGGGTATTGAAACGGTTCAAGATGGAGCGTGCGGGAGTATCACATGTACTGAGTCGGCTGTCGTTTATAGCGGGATTGGGGATGATGACACGAATCAGTTCGCAGTTTGAAAAGACAAGAAAGGTGAGTGGCCCACGTGCGTTGCAACCGTCGCAGTGGGGGATGTTGTGTCCAAGTGATACTCCAGAAGGAGAGCTGTGTGGGTTGGTGAAGAATCTTGCATTGATGACGCATATTACGACAGATGACGAGGCCGAGCCGATTGAAAAGGCGCTGTTTATGTTGGGAGTAGAGGATATTAGTTTGTTGAGCGGAACAGAAATATACGACAAGGGTAGTTATGTGGTGATGTTGAACGGAGCACTCGTAGGAGTAACCCGAGCTGTTGGACGGCTTTTACGAGAGTTCCGTAAACTAAGAAGGCGAGGATACATTTCGTATTTTGTTAGTATTTCGTTGGATGAGGATAAGCGGGTAGTGAATGTGGCGGCAGACAACGGGCGGATTGTAAGGCCATTGTTGATTGTAGAAAATGGAGAATTGCGAGTCAAAAAAGAAGATATTGGACTGTTGGTTGCAGGAAAATTGACGTTTGATGATTTCTTGCGACAAGGAAAAGTAGAGTATTTAGATGTCAATGAAGAAAATGACAGCAATATAGTGTTAGAAACAAGCGAAATTGGTCCAACAACAACACATGTCGAGATAGAACCATTTACAATTCTGGGTGCTGTCGCTGGCTTGATTCCGTTCCCTCATCATAACCAATCTCCTCGTAACACTTACCAATCTGCTATGGGTAAGCAAGCTATTGGTGCAATTGCTTACAATCAGTTTGAGCGAATCGATACCTTGCTATATCTGATGGTGTATCCTCAACAACCAATGGTCAAAACCAGAACCATCGAGTTGATTGGTTACGATCGTTTGCCTGCTGGCCAGAATGCCATAGTCGCTGTCATGTCATATTCCGGGTACGATATTGAGGATGCCCTGGTCATCAACAAGTCCAGCATTGACCGTGGCTTTGGCCGCTGTCAGGTGATGCGCAAGTATGCTGCTCTGATCAAAAAGTATCCGAATGGCAGCTACGACCGTATAGTCGCTGCTCCTGTCGATGAAGAAGGCAACACGCCCTTCAAGTATTCCGTGGTTGAGCCCGATGGTATTGGTGCTGTTGGTGAGCCTTTGCAGCCTGGCTGTATTGTTATCAACAAACAAGTGCCATCTGAAATCACTGCTATTGATATGCCGTCGCAGCCACCGTCCCAGCTACAGTTCAAGCCAATGCCTACCACTTACAGATCTCCTGAACTCTCGTATCTCGATAAAGTCGTTCTAACCAATACCGAATCTGACCAGGTCTTGGTCAAGTGTTTATTACGCCAGACTCGTCGTCCTGAATTAGGCGATAAGTTTAGTTCTCGTCACGGTCAGAAAGGTGTGTGTGGTTTGATTGTTGAGCAGCAAGACTTTCCTTTCAACGATTGGGGCATTTGTCCTGATGTTATTATGAACCCTCACGGTTTCCCCTCTCGTATGACTATAGGAAAAATGCTTGAGCTGTTGTATGGAAAGGCCGGCGTGCTGGATGGAAAGCTGCAATACGGAACTGCTTTTAGAAAAAACGATTTTGCCTACCTCTCCTCTGTACTGTTGGAAAATGGCTTCAGTTATACCGGAAAGGATTACCTGACCTCCGGTATCACTGGTGACCCTATCCAAGCCTATATCTTCTTTGGCCCCATCTACTACCAAAAGCTCAAACACATGGTAATGGACAAAATGCACGCTCGTGCCCGTGGCCCCCGCACCGTCCTAACCCGCCAACCTACCGGCGGTCGTTCC
>LSSK01001550.1:0-21103 GCA_001969505.1 Zancudomyces culisetae
ATAATAATAATAATAATAATAATAATAATACTATTAATAACAACAACAATAATAACATCTAAATTTTTCGTTAATGCCAAAAATGCAAAAAATATTTAGAAAACCTACAAAATCCAATTCTAAAATAAAAGGTACTAGCCAATAACCGCGTTATACGAATAAGATTTTTGTAGTTTTGCGATTTCTGCATATTATTTATTTCGCCGCTTTATTCGTTTTTAGTAGAGAAAAAGCCCATTTTTCAAATAACGATTAGCTCACAAAAATAAAAAGTTGGAGAAAACAAAAAAAAAATACTATTAAAGAGCGAAAAAAAAATAAACACCCTTTTCTCTTTTTATATCTAGGAGAATTATAACAATACTCTATAAGGATTGATCCGATTACAAGAGTACTTTTTGTTTTGGAATTATATTTCTGTTTAAAAGACAGTTCGTAAAACAGATTACCGGATAGTGGACTCAAAGGATTACAGGAAATAAAAGAGTAAGTACTAGAAGAACAACGATGCGAATTATGATATTAAAGATGTAAACATGCCGAAAAATATACAAACTAACACAAAAACTATTGCGTGGACATGAAAAATAGTGAGACTTCTTCAGTTCGTTAGACCGTTTATGGCGGTTATCCCCGAAATTGCGTCACCAGATAGAAAGGTGCCATTTAACCAAAAGCTTCTGTGGACAGTAGTGACACTGCTGATATATCTAGTAATGTCACAAGTTCCATTGTACGGAATTATGTCATCAGATAGCTCAGATCCACTTTACTGGATGAGAGTAATTTTGGCGTCAAACAGAGGAACATTGATGGAATTAGGTATTACGCCAATTATTACGTCAGGAATGATTATGCAACTTTTGGCAGGAGCACAATTGATTGAAGTCGACTATAGCTTGAAGGAGGACAGAGCACTGTTTTCAGGAGCACAAAAATGTAAGATATTTGAGAATATTCTGGAGATGGAAAATAATAAAATGAAAAAATAAAACAGTGTAAACCAAACTAAAATGAAATAAAATGGAAAAATGAATAGTGTTGGCATTGCTTATTACATTTGGATCAGCAACAGTAGCAGTCATGACAGGAACATATGGAGTCCCATCAAGTTTGGGAGCAGGAATATGTTTGTTGTTGATAATCCAATTGTTTGTCTCAGGATTGATTTCGATTTTGTTGGACGAATTGTTGCAAAAGGGTTATGGGCTTGGCTCAGGAATCAATCTGTTTATTGCAGTAAACATTTGTGAAGATATCGTGTGGAAGGCATTGTCACCACTTACAGTCAACTCAGGAAGAGGACCAGAGTTTGAGGGAGGAATAATTGGACTTTTCCATTTATTGATTGTCCGCAAGAACAAGTTCTCAGCACTATTTGAAGCCTTTTTCCGATCAACCATGCCAAACTTGACCAACTTGATCGCAACAGCAGCAGTATTTGCAACAGTAATTTATTTGCAAGGATTCCGAGTGGAGATTCCAATCAAATCAGCACGCTTCAGAGGGCACCGCGCAACTTACCCAGTCAAGCTGTTCTACACATCCAACATGCCTATTATGCTACAGTCGGCATTGGCATCCAACATTTTTATGATTTCGCAGCTTTTGTATAACCGTTTCCCAGAAAACATTTTTGTCAGACTTCTTGGATCATGGGAACCTTATGAAGGCAGCTCATATTTTGTTCCAGTTTCAGGACTTGCTTACTACATGACACCACCAAGATCATTCTTTGACACATTCAAAGACCCAATCCAGTTTGCAATCTATGTATTGTACATGGTAACAATTTGTGCTGTGTTGTCACGAGCATGGTTGGATGTCAGCGGATCAGGACCAAGAGACGTTGCCAAGGAAATGAGAGACCAACAAACCGTAATAGCCGGATACCGTGATACTTCAATGTATAAAGAACTCAAGCGCATTATCCCCACTGCAGCAACCACTGGTGGTGTTGTGATTGCATTGTTGTCAATTAGTGCAGATTTGCTGGGTGCTATTGGTTCAGGTACAGGTATTCTTCTTGCAGTTACTATTATCTATAGTTACTTTGAAATATTTGCTAAGGAACAGATGGCTGGTGGTTCTATTGGTTTGTCCTCTCTATAATTTTGCCTTGTTTATTTTGATTTGTTTTCTTTTTTTGATTAATAATATAATCACTAATCTCAGTTGCCATCTCGACTATTTGGTTTTCAAATCCAATTTCTTTGGCCAGTTTTATACCATACGATATATTGGTTGATATTGGTTTATCATAAACAACCACTTTGTACTTTTGTTTCTGACTATTGTCCTACGATCATGCATTTTTTTCCTCTCAATATTATTATTATTATTATTATTATTATTATTATTAGTGGTAAGTCTAATGTTATGATGGTATTAAACAAGTATAATCTTACCATTGGGCCAACAGAAAGGAGATTTATTCTCGGCACACCAAAAAGACTATTAAACAAATCAAGGAAATGACATGTGAAAAACACGAATGGTGCTGAACGGGCTTGTAAGAAATGCTGCAAAACCGCAAATCCAATTGCAGCACCTTCGTTGGCACTAGTTCCTCGCCCCAGCTCGTCCATAATCACCAAGCTACTGGCTGGGTGGTTGTGGTTGACAGTATCAGACACCGCCATTTTGACGTACATCGAAACTGCGCGCATTTCAACCATAAAGCTCGATGCGTTCATTTCGATGCTGTCATTGTGGTTCAGCTGCGCAAATAATTGGCTGTGGATTCGAAATGTTGCTCGTTGGGCTGGAACAAAACTGCCCATCTGAGCCATTATGTTAAGAATTGCAATTTGTCGCACATATGTCGATTTTCCGCCCATATTTTGCCCGCTAATGACGACAATATTGTCTTTGGTGCTACAATGAATATTGTTGGCCACCACCTGTTGTCCTCCACCGGCATTTGTTTGTCTGCTGTTATTGCTGCTAATACTGTTATTACTATTAACGCTGTACTCAAGGATTGGATGCTTTGAATTTATCACCTCCATCCTATTCTCCGCAAACCTTGGTCTTACATAATCGCTTGATGTTGTGCTCAGATATGCAAACGCAAGCACCATATCTAACATTGCTATGGCCTCAGAAAGCCTGTATATCTCATCCACATGCTCTCTGACCACATCTATTACCTCGTTATTGAGTATCTTGTCCGAAAGCAGTGTGATTTCCGTAATTGAATTTTGAATTCGGTCGTTCAGCTTAACCAAATCCAATGTCGTAAATGTCACCAGTTTATTATGCTTTTTGACATTTATAAATATGCCACAACTCCTACATTCATTGTTCATAAACTCGTTTGCCTGTGCTGCAAGATAATATCCGTGTGGATGTTTATACTGTATTCGTATCGCTATCCCGTAGGTATCGCAATATTCCTTCACCAAATCGATTGCATCCTGTGTTGACTCATCATACGTCCTCCGTGCCACATCTAAAAATCCATCTTTTCTCTCTCTGATTATGTGACATCGCGCATTTCTCATACCTAGCGCTGTTTTTCCTATTACAATGTCATCCCGCAACACTTTTTCAATTGTTTTATACACCAATTCATACACTGGATCCTGTAGCACATCTCTTATCTCGATCAATAGCTGTGACTCTGCTCTACACAGCAGTTCAGATATCTTGATGCTATGCATTATTGTTTCTCGTATTCCTATTACATTATTGATATTGCTTTCTGCATGCTTTACGGTTACTGAACCACTAATCTGCGTCAGCTATTTTTTAATATTTTTCATTTTTCATATAGTTTTAGTTAACAACATATCCAAGAGTACAAACTAATTTATTAGCTATTTTATATCTACCTGTGAAAGAATTCCATCAATATCGGGAATCTGCTTCAAACCACTTTGTATCCCAAAAAATACATTTTCCCATGCTAACAATTCTTCCACTGCATCCAATCGCTCATTTATTGTAGTTATATTTGTACTAGGCTGCAATATACTCGCCCGAAGTAATCTGGTTCCCATTGCTGTTCTAGTATGTTTCATAATTCCGAACAATGAAAACGCACTTTCTTGCTTGTCCACACCCTCAACAAGCCTAAGTTCCAACTGTGTAGCTGGATCAATATACATTGTACTATCTTGAAACTGAAACACTCCTCTGATAAAATTACCACTACCGTATCCTTGTTGTAACACCCCTTTGTTGTCGGTTTTCTCGATATACGTAAATAATGCTCCTATTGCCGCTAAACAATAGTATTTTGACTGCAGTTTCAACATCAGATCCGGAATGTCTGCCTCCAAAATCCATTTGTTAATTGCACCCAAACCTCGCTCTTCATTGAAAAAGCTGCGTGGAACTTTTTGAACTACAATTGAGCTTTTCAGTTGGCTGCCAATTCGCCAGAAAAGCTTGGACTGTTTCTCAACCACTGTCGATGCCATTACTACTAGCTGTGCACCTAGTCTTTTCAGCGTATCTATTGTTTTGGAAAAGCCTCCCATATCTGCGTATTGTGTTAGAAAACACTCCATCGTTTCTGTATTCAGTGCACAAACCCCTATCTCGCTAGCAATTCCACTCCCTTCTATTAACGCCACTAATACGTTTTCGTTTTGTACAGCCGATTCGCATACACTTCCTACTCTTCCTGTTGAAACTGGAGTTGTCTTTTTCGCATTTATTTTTCCTGCTGATGCGTCATAAACATCATATCTTTGATTACTCGTAAATGTATGATTATTTATTGATGCTGATACACTTCCAACATCGCTAACATTATATACATTCAAGTCACTTTTTTCATCACCTCTTGGTTCTTCAGGAATATAAATGCTATGAGCATACTTTTTGGCAGTGTGATCATCACTTTGACTGCCTCCTACAGTTCCCAACCGACTATAACTCTTATGTACATTATAGTCCATACTTCCGACGTTAGAAAGGTTGGTAATATTTGTAAAATTGGTATTTCCAACACTTATATCCTTCCCTGCTATACTTTTCTTTTCTTTTTTTCTCTTCGAGATAAACCCGTCGATATCAAACACAGAGTTGTTTGTAGTTGGCGAATCTGTGTTTGATGCTCCGGTTTGCATATTACTGTTCTTTTCATTGACTCTATTATAAGTATCCACATTGCTCATCTTTGTATCCCCAATAATGTTACTGAAGTATTTAACTGCCTCTCCATCGTAACACTTGATTTTTTGATTTTTACTATTCTTTGTTTTGATCTTTGCTCTACGACCATTATCAACAGCGTTAACATTAACCTCCTGGCTAAACTGAATGGTTTGTGTTTTTGTTTCCGTAGTGGTATAATTGTTGGTTTTGCGCCTCTTTTGTATATAACTATTTTCCAACTCTTTTGTCAAAAACGATAGAGCCTTGACACACTTTTTATGTTCTGGACGTTCTTTCTCAAAGTTACTTGATACTTTTTCTAGAGTTGTTGTAGCTATATCATACTCATCAACCGCAATATCTATGCTATTTTCATCAATACTAGGGCACTCATCACTATAAAAATTATTAAAGCTGCCATCGACATAAGCACCAAGAGACTGAGCATTGTTTACTTTACCAGAATGGTTAGTAATAATGCTACCGCTTTTGTTTGAGCCACTGAGAACTGCTCTCGATTCCTCTGTTGATAAGAGAAACGTGACAGTGCTTTTTTCCTTTTCAAGCGTGTTTATTCTATCACCCATATATACAGACTTATACTACCAGTACTTCAAAGTAAAAAGCAATACTCTAACTTTGTTTCAATAATTCGTGAATATATATACGAATATATGCGTAATTTTACGCGAGTCTTTTTTGTTTACTTTGCTTTTATTATAAGCAGAGTTTAGAAAGGGAGGGAATTGGGAAGGTGGAAGGGGGGGGGGGTTAGTGTTGCTAGGTATGTAATCCTTTTTAAAAATTCCGGATTTGACTGAAAACTCATTTTGACCGGTTTTACCAGTACTTTCCCTCATTCCCCTTCTCCTTCTTCCCTTTCTCCTTCACCAACTCACTAATCATAACTAATTCGGTTTATTGACGAGGTTTTAGAAGCAGTGAAAAGTAAAAATAAAAAGACATCATAAATAAAACGCAAGTTTCGTTTAACACAGAAAAAAGTCATTCATTCATGCACCCAAAAAATCCTTTCGGTTGTACAACTAAATTACTTGGATGTGTGCTGGTAGTATTCGGGAAAATGTCATACTCCTGTTGCATATGGGACGAGATGAACCCTTTACCCAGTATTTTACGATATGAGTACAACGATTTCAACCAAATGGATCAATGACTTCCACTAAATCCTATTTTATTTTTGACATGTCATGTTGATGATGATCCTTGTCATGTCATTATAATTTGACATACTTCCACAGGAGACACTAAAATAAAACCTAAAAAACACCTATTCTCCCTCAACCTCTCCCTCTTTCTCTCTGTCTGCCAGTAACAAAACTTGTTTTGGTAAATACAGAAATTAAAGAAATAGAATTTTGTACACTGTGTTACATTGTAATTTATCAAAAGCAAGAGTAATGTAGACATAAATGTAAAAAAAAAAACAAATAACAATATAGGTGACTTGGTAGAAAATTAAATTAGCTGCTAAACTTCATGTTACTATTAAATGACTCTGACAAAGCCACAGCGTTAATATAAGCATCGGATAGGTTAGGATCGGCGTTGAAAGAATCACCGGAATTCATGACATTATTTGGGGCTGATGGAGTTCCACCTCTTCTCATTGTTAGCATCTGGTTGGATTTTGGTGAAAGGGGTCGTAGTAAAGAGCGGATTCGGTTGGATGAGGATATATTTGGATCTATCCAGGCATACAGTCGGTCGAACTCGGAGCCAATGGATTCTTTCGTGGCTCTGTCGAGTTCAAGGGGTCTTCCATCAGCGTCCCGGGAATCTGACAAATTAAAATCTAATGAAACACAAATAGGATCATAATCGGGTCTGCGTTTACGGTATTCAGTCAGCAACTCCAACAAAATAGTGAGATGCATTTCAGGATTGAAGTCAGCCTTTTGAGCAAGCAAGCGCTCACTGGATATGCTGATGTAGGATATTAGCAGAGATAATAGGTAGCTTTTTTTTAGTCGCTCGTGGCGAACCATCAACGAGCACATTTCAAACCAGGGAGTAAAGAGACCATCTTCAACAATACCGATTTCCTCCAAATCCTGGGCTGATGCGCGATTAGCATTTTTCTCCCGGATAATAAACTTGGAAAACACACTGCCAATGTCAAGAAGAAGAGTCATGCACAGCTGGCGAAGATCATGGGGAGGATTGTCCCCAAGTTCCCAAGCAAGACCCAAATTCTGTACAGCTTGCAAGGCGGCATCTTCCACCTGACTTATGCGATCTGAAGTGGTGGTGACAGCACCACTTTTGAGTGCAGACATAGAAAACGCTCTTTCCAATTCAGCTTCACTGGAGTGAACCAAAACATGCAGCAGCATTGGAATAGTAAGTTTTTTGGAGGGTGCAGCGCGTGAAACAGTCTGAGCCCATAAAGAGAGCAAGGACTCAATTTCATTTTTAGATAGGCCTAAGCCCAATCGGCTGACGTCCAGGATGGTTTCCATGTATGCATTTGTACTGACAGCCACAGCCTTGTGGAAAACCTTTTCTGGGTCCAGGCTGCATTCGCGGTCGAGATCAGAAAGTAGTTCCGCAGGCGGAGCCCACGGAGTACCCAATGTCGTCAGACCACTAATAGCTAGTTCACGATACCTTTCTGTTTGTCCAAGCATTATCAGCAACGCCATTTCACGAATTACTGCAACTCTGTCATCTATAGAAAAGTGCGACTTGACTAGCCGTATTCTAATGGTGTTTTTCTGGTCTTTGGTAAGGATTTTTGTTCGGATTGCTTCGTTGAGAACTGCGTTAAGAATCCGGCGGAATGCCCTTGCTTTATCATTCTCGCTATATGACTCTGCATGCAAGTCACAGCACAGTGGGTCTATACAGTATTTCTCTATACACATCCGCGAGTATCTAAAATCGTAGCTCATAATATTGACATTTATCAGAAACACGTGGTCGATTACTGACGACTCTGTGGTGTGATCAAACCTGCTGAGTTTCCACTGCACCACGCCATCGAGATTTAGTTTGGTCGATCTACACGCTTCAGAGACTTCTCTGACGATATCCTCGAGGTCCTCTGGGTCTGATCGATGAGAGTTTTCTTGTATTCGACGTGATATTGATTCTCTGATTTCTATTGTTATATTATATTATATTATATTTGTTTAGTTTACGCTTTTATATTCCTCAATACTGCATATAGCCCTACTACTCATCTACTTACCATAATAGAACAATTCATCAACCAAAAATTTCGAAAAAAATATGTCCGAAATGGCTTGGTAAAATCGTGGTCCAGAAAACTTGTGTTGTTTCCTAGGCTGTCGTTGTGGTGGATAGTTTGGTGGGTGTTGATGATACCCAACACCATGACCTCCTGCTGCTCCTGCTATGTCCGTATAGCTTTTTTGTGGTTGCACCATTCTACCCCCACCTTGCCTTCCGCCCATTCCTGATCCTGACCGTGGCGCTCCTTGTGAACTCAGGCTTGAACTGCTTGCGTTTCTGCTGTGGTCACCCGACCTCCCCTGGGGCATATTCTGCCTAATTTTTGATCCGCTTTGCAGTGAATTTTTGTACTGTTGTTGCATCCCTGCTTTTGATCTTTCCATTTGTTTCCTTATGAATGCCCCATCATCCATCTCTCCTCCTCCGTAGTTTGGCATCCCATTATATGATCTTTGCCTTCCTGACATCGAGTCTATACTCATTTCTCTGTGTATATCCTATCTAGTGCGTTCTATTCTTACCCTCGTTATCGATAATTATTTCTTGTTATTTCTATCGTTTTACCCAATCAAAAATATATCTTTTTTCCGCCTTTTTTTTCTGTTCTCAAGTATCCAGCTCAGTTTTTCGTAAATGTTCCTTTTAATATCGATTATTCAGTAGTTTTCTTTTTTACACGTATGCTTATGTATACCAACCAGATTAATGGACTGCTATTTCATGGTTTACTCTTGATTTTTAAAAGCTGTTTAAATTGTAAAATCGCTCACTCTTAAGCCTCTTAACCAACCCTCTCTATATTAACGGCAAAAAATACCCAGATCTTTTAAAATTTGATGCGCAAGCTGTTTACCTTATAAATTTATTTTTAAACTTATATATTCTGCCGGTATTTTATCCTTCCCGTCGCTATCTACAAATATATACAATAATCTTTGTTATTTATTTGTTTGAGACACAGCTTCCCATTTCTTGAATCAAATCTTTCTTTTTTTTTTTTTTTACATAAAACACCACACTAGGATGGAAAACTCTTTTGCATAATCCCGTTTACAAATAAATCCAAACTGCATAATCATCCCCCTCTTTCCCTGGTAAACCATCTCGGTTTTCCTTCAAACTACCCTCGCTATCACCATCCACCAGTCCGGTGGTCATTGCTTTACACCGCTATTTATTCCGTTCTACAAGTTGATTTTGTTTTCATAGTAATTACCTTAAATCCTTCTGTATGCCGCTCAAACGAATGAATAAATCACAGTATTATTGCCAAATGCAAATAAATTACGCTTTAATCCAAAGCCCTTGTCTGCATTCAGAGTATTTTTGTCGACAAGTCTTTGCAATTTCTAGCGGTGGAACCAGAGTATAAGCCTGTAATACAATATAAAGTTACTTGAAGGAAAAACGCATTAAAAAAATATTAAAATCGTTATGTCTTGTAAATTGAACCAAACTTTGCACACAATTCCAAAAAAATAAAAACAGCAAACTTCAGCTTTTGCTCAATACTTGGGCTATTTTTTTTTAATTGCTTTTCACTAAAGTTTGGTCTTTTTTTCTTTTTGTTTGCTAGCGCCTTTTTTTTTCTGTTTTTGATGTGTTCAAATAAAACGTTATCATTTGAATTTTTAACGTTTTTAATTTATTAGGGCTTACTAATTTCGTTAATATAAACAATCGTAGGTAAATAACCAAGTTGCAAAATAAGGATAAAAGTTATAGAAAAAAAATTTTTTGTGGCCAGCATTTGGCCCGTATGTTTAGAGATTCATGACACAATAAATTTTGCAACCTAAACTATTCTGCAAAAACAAAGAGCAAAAAAGACAACAAAATGCTATTAGTATTGAGGCTGCTTAAACTCTCAAATCCAATGTTGGCACTCTTTACTGATTGAACTTTAATTTACTTTATAATCCTGATATATTTCACCCAATGATATTAGTGCTACCATGTTTTCATTTTATAAAAAAAGGTTTTTTTTTAGCCAAATTTCGACAAGGGCAAATTTAATTTCTAAAAACGGAAAGACATCTTTTACCAGCAATTAGTAGAATCAAGCTTCCTAAATTTTGGACAAATGCCATAAACTACCCAGCCATATTTCGCTTTCTTTTATTTTGTTGCTTTTCGTTTGAATATCTGTAGATTATGAAAATACCAACTCCTCTTTATTTGCACACATGTATGTACTTAACACCATATACAGCCTTTAAATGTTAGACATCCTTGCTATAAACATAGATTTTGTTTGGCTTTATTAAATACATGTTTCAAATTGCTTTGCATTTATTGCTGCTGTTCTCGTAATTTGCGTTGTTGAAATCTCTCTGTTTCTAAACTTAGCATGCTTCCGAGTAGTAAATTAATGAGCTTTCTTTGACCACTAATATAATATCCAAGAGTATGTATTAAACTTGGATTCAAAAATATGTACAAGCTGGCCTATTGGGTCCAAACCCCAATATTCGTTTGGATTTTTTTTTTCGCCGAGCTTTGTCCTTTTTAATTTTCACAATTAATTTTCACAATATCAACCCTAATATTCAGATTTCATTTCCTCCCAACTGCCTTCTCTCTACCCCCCTCCCCGCCTAAACACAATCCCATAGAAAATCCAAACCCGTATATTGGATGCATAAAATTTTCTTTCCACTCATTCATTTTAAAACATATATTTCTAGCCCATGCTGAATTGCATCCCAAATCATCCGACACTGCGCACTTGTGCCTGTCATGAGATATTCAATTCTCGGGTGTAACATTATTTAATTTGCCACACCCTTTTTTACCCCGCCAAACTACCAGTCGCTAGTAACCCACCGAAAATAAAGCAGTTGTTATTTTTATCAACTTGGATACGATGAAGGTTTCATTGAATGTGGAATATTGAGCCAAGATAAATTATTCTTTGCAGTTCCTTTTCTTGAACCTGATTGATATCCACTATTTTTACTCAACAAGTCCTCGTGTAACGAAGTTTTAACTAATGCTATTTTTTTGCAGCTCTTGCCACTGCCATCTTGTTAAAAAATAATCAAAACATGGCTTTAATTGTTCTCATCCATATGCTCGTTTCCCACTTATCCAACCCTTTACCATCTACCACTAATATATATTTTGTAAACTAAACTTTTTTTTTGTGATCACTACAGTTTACGTAAAAAGTTCGACTACTCCACAAAGACGACTCTTTACTTGACCAAAAGTTGTAGCTTTGTACTAGATTTGTAAAAAAAAAAGCTATAGCCTTACAAATCGATGTTCATTAACTTGATTGAGGTCAAAATCGATTATTTCTTATTGTTTTTGAGTGGTGAGAGGATGAGATAGAGGAGAAAACTGGGACATAATGACTAAATATTATTATGTAATTCATGCATCTCAAAACAAATATAAAAACAAAGACAAACCCCTTCTTGACAGATCATTTCTGTTATTGCAAGTAGGGTTAGCCGGTTCGGTATTACTGCATCTGCACTTGAACGTATTTTTGATTTGTATTGTTTTCTTTTTTTTTGCTTTACAATATATTTGTAATACCAAACTAATTTAACACAAATCTAATAGGAAGTACAAACATTATTACTAACAAACGGTGAATATAGTCACATTCTGCATTATTCATCTGATTGTTATTCAGTGAAATGTATATACAAGATACGCAAACGCAGCTGAATAGAAAAGGACTCTTGGTTCTGGTGTTCTATAACAACGTAACTTTGTAATATAACTTTGCAATTGGTGGAAACCTGATCATATACGTGCTGTTTTTTCGTAGTCCAAATGTTACTGTCTTCTGCAGCTCATAAGCATCCAACTGTCTCTCATAGACATGAAAACCCACATGTCGACTTTAACTAGTTTTCTCGACTAGCAGGTAATAAATGCCTGCTTGACTTGATTTTGGAAAATGACAACACGTTTTAGAGTTTTGCTAGTTTAAGTAGATTGAATCTACATATGCTGGAACATGTGAAAAACTTGCAAAATGTTGGGTTATGGTTCGAATCCAAAAATCTCATCGCACATGCCAAGAAATCTTTCTGGACTTATTTCTTTCTTTTTTTTTAAAAAAAAAATTTAGCATGTTGTCTTTTAGCAAGTATTCAAACACCTAGAGAAAGAATCCAAGTACCTCCCAAAAATCGATAGGTCTAGATGCGTTTAAAGGCAAAGCGCATTTGGTTAATATCTTTCGCTTTTATATGAAAATTTATACATAGGCACTATTGATATACATGAAATAACAGATTTAGCACCAACACCCCACCACCCCGCTCCTCATAGACCCATGTTAAACGCATGAGCTTTCTTGTTCATTTTATTTTAAACTCGCAGGAATTGTATAGCTTTAATGGGGGGGAGCGATCTTTTTTATTTATTTTAGTTTTCTCGGGTTTACCACGAAGAACTGTGATGCGCATTCCATTGCTGAACTTCTAGAAAAAAAGGCGACTGGCATTGCAGTATTTACTATTCTACCCACAAGAAATTACTGAAATATGATATGTTTATTCTAACTTTGAAAATATTTGCATTTGATTGATTTCCACCTGTGTTCATGGTAAAGGATGTAGATATCCTTTTCTCTGTTTATTTACAAGATTATATCCTTTTATGTTTAAAGTGGTAGCGATTTTCTTCAAACAGTAGTCACACCACAATCTGTCATAATCATCCCATTAACGCAAAAGTTGCTTAGTGCTGAATTGATTGTTGTTAATTTACCTCAATTCGAAAACGGGGGGAAAAGGATACCTAAAATATGAAAAGATAGTGCAACAGTGTTCACATTTATTGGGTCATTGTTAGAAATGCTAATTATTTCTTTAATGACAATTGGCTAAAATTCCATTGGATTTTTCTTTTTGACATTGTTTTTCCGTTGTTCTAAAAAAAATTTTAACATTAGTAAGAAAGCTACCATGTAGATGAAAAAAAAGCAAAAATTGCCAATTAGAGCATAAAGTATAAATTTCACACCACAAGCCTACACAAGAACAAAAAAGAAAAAAAAAAGAAAAGAGTGATATTTTGGTCATTATTCTTCTTATTTCATTTTAAAATTGTCGCTGTTTTTTCCCTGTTTATATTTGGAGCGCAGGCATAACAACAGCAAGAACAACAACAACAACAACTACAAAAGCAACAAAAGTAACTACAACGGTGACAATACCGAACCCTAGTGACAATTGTTTATAGTCGACGCACGTACTGTAGCACTTTATGATAGAATGGTAAATACTAGCATAGAAAGAAGCGAGAGCTCGAGAGAATCTTCGGTGGGAAAGACCGTTTCCAGGGAAGAAGCTTCACTACACAACTCAGCCGAGAGTTTGTGGATGATTTATAACAACAAAGTGTATGATATCACAGAATTTGCAAATGATCACCCTGGTGGCTTCGAATGGCTTGCAAAATTTGCCGGAACAGACATTACAAGTCTGCTTGGCGATGCGGATCTACACGAGCACAGTCCCGTAGCATACGATATTTTACGCTCCAACTACATAGCCGATATTGCACACAGTGATATATGGGAAGAAGCAGAAGGCAAATTCAGCTCACTGCTGTACAACAAAAAGGGATCTCCAGATTTTATTGATCCTGCAAAACCTTTATTTAAACAGATATGGAACTCCAACTTTTCCAAAGAATTTTACTTGGAGCAAGTACATATTCCCAGACATTTGCCGGGACCAGCGACATTCTTTGAAAACGAATATCTTGAGATCTTTACCCGTACTCCGTGGTATGTTATTCCTATTTTTTGGCTCCCTGTCTCTGCATATTTTTACTATCTTGGGCTCAACATTGCTACCCATTCCATCATGCTGCAGTCCTTCGCATTCGGAGTCTTTTTGTGGACCTTACTGGAATATGGAATCCACAGATTTGTATTCCACTTTGAT
This sequence comes from Zancudomyces culisetae, assembly GCA_001969505.1. Lineage (NCBI taxonomy): Eukaryota > Fungi > Kickxellomycota > Harpellomycetes > Harpellales > Legeriomycetaceae > Zancudomyces > Zancudomyces culisetae. Next base: position 14,247 of record LSSK01001550.1, read on the forward strand.
GAAATGATCCCGGAGGGTACGCTTTCGCAGGTTGCGCACTTTACTCTCCATGGATTCCATCACTTTTTGCCTATGGATAGCATGCGTCTAGTCATGCCTCCTGCTCTTTCTGTATTCCTATCAATTTTCGTCTATTCATTCATGTGTGCCCTTTTCCCTCCTGGTGTTCAACATGGTGTTATAGCAGGTTTATCCTTTACATATGTGCTTTACGACGAAGTACATTACTGGCTACATCATGGTCAGTTTACAGTGGACTACATCAAAAGGCTTAAGTCCTATCATCTTGAGCACCACTATCGAACGTATACATATGGATTTGGAATCACTTCCGACTTTTGGGATAAAATTTTTGGAACCACTTTTCCAGTAAATAAATAACTTTTCTCTGCTAGACCTTTTCTTTGTATGTAGTTAATAATCACTACATCTTTTCCTCTTGGTTTGTTAAACTTTTTTTACCTATTACTAATTGCAAATATATAAATCTATTCGAGTAAATGAAAAGTATTCGTGTATAAAATGTTCTAAGATTCGCTATGTACCTTGCAAATTTAGCATGGTTCAGGCGCGACATAATTCTACACAGATCAGGTATCATATAGCTTTTTGTATAAAGTGAGTAATTGTGCCGCGGAGCATTCAGTTTGGTGGTTTTGGTATGTTTTGTGAAATTTATTTGCATGCTCCAATGGTATGAAGTCAAAATAAAAAATACTTTTTTATTGTCAAAATTATAAAAAACACAAGCGGCATCACCTAGCTGCTTAAATATCATATCATCTCACTGAGCCAATGCGCCAGAAAACCATCCATTATGTAACATATTCTTTTTACTATTTTCCCTGTAACTTCTTTATTCTTTGCCTTGTTCAGAGATAGACAATTATCTGTTATTTGTATGAATTAATAAACAACAACACACACTTTCAGAATACCATCAGTTATTAGCTAAAAACAGGACAGCCTTGTTTAATACATCAACAATGTCATCATCAGTTATCTCACAGCCGTAAGGCGGAAGATGTATAAAAATGGTCCGTCTGCTATTGTTCGCAGACATTAGTGATGTATAGTACACAAATTCGCAAAGATACAATCCGGCGTTCCAGCTGCTTTCAACGTATTCCAGATGTATGTGCTTGACCATTTCTGAAATATTGCAATTACTAGAAATACTTTTTTCAAATGAATTGGGCACTTTACCGTTCAATGGCAAATCTTTTGCACCTCCATTACCAGGAGAAACGTATGTTTCACTTCTAGCCAAGTGCTCAACCTTGATTTTGCTTGGATTCCCTTCACCCATATGGATTATATAGTCATACATTTCGCCAATCTTTTCTTTTTCATCATACAGCGAGGTTAGGATCTTGAAGGCTGGGTCATACTCAACTGGCAAAAGTATCACATCGATAACAACGACCATATTTAGAGCTTGTATTGTTCTTCCCTTGAACATTTTAGCTATTTCCCAACTACGATTCATGTTGTACTGCTTCTTTGTCTTTCCAAAGGGCTCAAACCCTGTCAGTAATACCCTGACAGTTTTTCTCTCCATTTTATCTTGATGTTTATAAATCACAAGTTGTCCACCAATTTTGTCTTTTTTCGTTTTCTCACTTTTTCTGTCCCTTTGTTTGGTTTTCTCTAGTATAAATGGAACCTTAAGAAACACTTTTCTTAGGGGGTGAGGGGTATCAAAAGAAAAACAACAAGACGGGTTATATTCGTTATCTCTAGTTTTACTGATGTTCAAACAAATGAACTGGATTAAGTTTCATTTATACCCGGAACTGCCCCTTTCTCTTACCGCCCTCTTCCCACTCTTCTCCTTAAATACGACACAAGTATTTACGCAAATATTTTAATTTAACTTGTAAAATGGCTCTTGGTTTGTTTAATATGTTAGCCCTATAAAAACATGAGACAATAAATTTTAGTAGATTTAAATGGGCGTGATAATGCTGGTAAGATTATCATATGCTCACTCCAATCAAAACCTGCCTTTTTTTTTGGTATTGAAAATAGATATAACTCGACAGAAAATCCTCTGCAAATCCATGAGAATTGATGGCATCTATGTGGAAAAAGCAGAATTATAAGTTTTTTACATATCAGTAGCTTTGGCACTACATACTTGACTTCATACACTTGTCAACCGAAGGCTCTGGCACTGGGATAATGCTACTCGCTCCCAAATCATGGGAAATACTCGTGTTGGTTTATGGACAGAAATATAACACTTTTCTTTTTCATCACATAGAATCGACTGTCAGACTTTTCACATTTTTTTCAGCATTTGTACCTATTCTATGGCCAAAAAAATTTTTTTATTTAGTTCTCAAAGCTACATGAAAAGAGAAAAAAATATGCCATCGTCTTGATGTGTACAATGACGTGTTCGATAGGTGGATCTTAAAATAAGCTACATATGATACTGGAGGCCTAAACACATACCAAACTCATAAAAATGAGCAAGACCACTTCTTACGAAGATAAAGAATACTGGGTATCTAGATTTGAAAATGAGGAGAGCTTTGAATGGTTGTTAGATTACCATTCGCTTGAACCCATTTTCAATTTGTATTTACGGAAGGGCCATAAAATATTAAACATAGGCAATGGGAACTCCAAGATACCATTTGGGTGGTATAAAAATGGCTATGGGCCCTCAGTCAATATCGATTTTTGTGAGAATGTAACAGAAAAAATGAAAACGTTAACACTACAGTACTGTATAGACCAAGACATGGAAAGGGCGGGCGTGGTAGAAAAGGCAGATAATGCTTCAGGGCTTGATGGATATCACTGTATTAATGCTGAAAAGGAAAAGGTGCCGGGTTCTGGTGCCAAAGAGAGAGGAGATATGTATAAAAACATCACACCTCAATGGAAAGCGGTAAATGCGCTGGACATGGCGTGCTTTGACGAAGAGTGCTTTGACTTTGTTTTTGAAAAAAGCACTTCAGATGCAATAGCGTGTGGAGACTGTGATGGATCCCTGTTAAAGAAACTGGAAAATGAGATATATAGGGTGACTAAGCCAGGTAGCAAATGGTTATCTGTATCTTATTCTAGCAGTAGGTGGGATGGGATAATACAAACATCACGATGGGATGCCAATGTTATAAAAATAAAGATAGACACAGATACAACTGATGGCGAAAAGACCACTTCGCACACCGTAATGAGACCCGAAGTTTATCAGAACTGCTATGTTTTCACTAAAAAGATCCCCAAATGTTGAATAGATGGGCGACTTACATTTTGATTTTGTCAGCCATATAGTTGTAGATAGAAGTATATACACTTTAAATGAATTTTTAAATACTGTAGATAATCTTGTTATATGCATGCTTATGACTTTGAATTCACAGCTTTTAGTTAAACTCCAACAGCATACAACATGGGATTGGAATTCTAATTTATAATAGCACACATGCTTAGTTATCATAGTTTGTGTGCCTTTTTTTTTTGCACCCAGTGTTATCCACTACTATAGATGATTATATCAAAGGGTACAGTACTTATTGTGATATACTGACACATAGCAGTAAATACGACGGCTCATTTGGATACAATGTTGTTTTCGGTACCTGGTGGTGTCAGTTTTGCTCACAAATGTCAACTTGCCTATGTTTATTATACAAAAATAAACTATCAGATGTCTTTAAGCCTGGCAGGTTGTGATGCTATACTACACTGTCCACAGCTCAGTAATATTCTAATACTTTGATATGGGTAAAGGTAGCTGCTTTGTCTTTTGAAGAATGCAAAAAGCGGAGTAGCTTATCAAAAGGATATAGTGATAAAATTTGTTTAGTGATTCAGAGTCATAAAAACCCTTTTAAGAAGGATTCAGATAAACCTTTAGCAATAAAAGAAGATAAAGCATTGTCTTTTATGCTGCCAAGTTTCAGTATTAAGAATCATCGATAAATTAGACAGGTTGAGGTGCGAGCACAATGTGGCGAAGATGAATTTTGAGTATTGCGTTTATATTTTCGGAAATGGCGGGCATAATTATACCAGAATTTGTGTATTCTGAATTATTCACAGCCGATCTTCTTTGATGTATCTGCGGCTTATGTATCATTTTTTTATGTTTACGTTCATAATAAGAGTTAATTGGTGCTATCTACTGATGACTTATGAAAATGGTTCAAATGTATTGAGCATTACCAACAATAGTTGAAAAATGTTGATTGCTTCGAAGCAGTAAAATCTTTGAAAGATCAACAAAAAAAAAAGTGTGATGGGTATTGGTTAAAGTGAACAAAAATCATCCAAATTTGATATGTTGCATTTAGCACAAATGGAAGTGTCAAAATCCGATGCTGTTTTTTTTTCTTTTTTTGGGATATTTCTGAAACTTGGACCAACACAACATAGTCATGTTAACCAAAGAACAGGTGTATAGTTACTTACAGGATGGATTTTTGGTGATAAACGACTTTTTGGGAAACGAGGAGCTTTCCACACTTCAGACAGAAGCAAACAACCTAGTGAATTATTCTTTGGAAATTGGTGATTTAGAAAGAGATTGGGGTTGTATATTAGGTAATGCAAACAATCACACAATTCCACGCCTTGATAAGTTTGATAAAGTTTCTTAAATATCAAAGATGCGGTTTTAATTATTAAATGGATTACTGCTTGTTACTGGTTAACAGAATCTGGAAATGTAGAAAGATGAACAAGTAAAAAGGATGGGAAACTTATTGCTATTATAATATTATGAGTAGAACCGCTAAATCCAGACTATCTAGGTGTTGAAGAATTGCCTCAAAAAGCAAATACAAGCTATAATGAATATGTTCAAACAAGGTGCAAAGTATTAAACAAGCAATTCGAAGCTATTCTTACAAAATATGCTGACGCGTGTAGACAGTTGCTGCCCACAAGAGATGATAAAAAGATATTTCTGGTAATACACTTTTATATTTCACACCCATTAGTTGATAATAGTACGAAAATACTATATATTTAGAAAACGAACGAATAATGGTGTTTGATAACATGTACGGATAATAGTACAATGAGCAGTACATTGTAAAGCCACCGTATAGCAATGCAAAGTTTGCATGGCACCAGGTACGTGTTAAACACATCATTGTACTATTATATGCTTTTTTTTGTAGCTGTTTTATTGCTAGCATAACTTATACACTTAAATGTACTTCAACTAAAAAAAAAGCTGTAACAGCCTATTTCAAATGTTCTAAAGAACTTTTTGATCTAATAATAGGACCGATTATATTTAAAAGATTATAAAAGTTATAACGTTCCAGTTATAAGCTGTTGGACAGCCCTAAATCATGTTGATGAAGATAATGGGACATTGGTCGTCAGAAAATTTAATCCAAACCTTCAAACCAAGTATAATGACGTTGACACAAGTAGTAGAGAACATTATTTTGATGGAGTTCTTGAAAGCGAAGAAAGATACATATCCCATCAGTGCCTGGCTTCAGCCAACTTCTCTGAAGGGGTTTTCTTCAATAAAATAGAGAACTCCTCTGGTGTGTACCCAGAAAATAATGATGTGGTTCTAAGACTAGCACCAGGATCTGTTGTGTTTATGTCTAGCTACCTTTACCATAAGAGTGAAAGCAACAAAACAAACCGCTTTCGGACGGCTTATATGCCACAATACTCTCTCAGACCAATCACTAACAGCCCAATCAATAGAAACGATTCCCAAGACGACGGAAAGATTGTTGCGTTTGCAATAGGAATATAGGAATAAAATTTAATATATTTTGTATTTAAATAAAACTAAAATACTAGAAAAAAAGTAATATTACGGATATAGTAAAACAAATTAAATAGTAAAAGGTTTAGTCCTTAGCGTCACTAATACCACCTTCGGTAATGGCAAACATCGCCTCTGATTCAGGCAAGCAGGGCGAATCGTAAATTTTACAAACTCTTGTCTCAGCTCTACCTTTACGCAAATACAATCTGGTAGTGGAAGCATGTGCAATAATGTTTCCACCTATGGGCTTTTTAGGGTCCGCAGCAAACATTGCCATCCCACCATCTACCTGGGCAACCACTTGGTTGGTTATTACAACAGCAACCCCGAACTATAGAGTGTATGGTAAAAAAAAACACAACCTGTTAGTTGGGAATAAATGCTAATAAGAGTAAGAAAAGTATGCAAAGTATAAGGGTAAGTACCTCGTCAGCAAGCCGTAGTAGCATTCTCAAGAACCGAGCCATATGCATTTGCCGAGCGGAAAGTTCACCTCTACCAGAGTAATCCGTACGATACAACGACGTGGCGCTGTCCACAATAAGCAGGGCAAACCTGGACTCTGACATCATTGCTGAGGCCTGTATTAGAAGTGCGGACTGGTGATCCGAATTATAAGCCCTCGCATATGCTATATTGTCTAGGACTTCTGATCCCTCTAGACCATATCTATTGTTTAGATCATCATTATTGTTATTGATATTGTTGTGGTTGTAGTTATTGCAAAAAAGTCACTAAAAGCTATCAATAATAGCATATAAGTAAAGCGAAAGTGTTTTTACACCAAAAAAACTGAAAATAAAAGTACAAAGAGTTTTTTTTACCTATTAGCAACGTCTAGAATACGATTCGTTCTAAATGTTCCTTCAGTATCTATGTACAGGCATTTTCCTTCACCTCCTCCCATTTCAACAGGAAGCTATAGATTATTTTTTTTTCATGTTAGTTTTTTTTTTCAAGCTTTCTTTTTGTACCCAAACCAGCATAATGCTGGCCTCCCTTTTTTCAAAAAAGAAGGAAATAATAAAAAAATAAAAATGAGAGATGTCTATAGTACCTGACAGGATACTGCCAAGGTGTGGCATATTTGACTCTT
>LSSK01001551.1:0-11775 GCA_001969505.1 Zancudomyces culisetae
ACAACTACTGATACTGCTACAACCACAACTACTACTACAGGAATGGGAACTGGGGTACCACCACCACCACCATCATCATCATCATCATCCTTGGCTACTGAAACATCTAATTCTGTTAGTACTTTTAGTACTGGTGAATTTGTGTTACCGATAACCGATACCACACAGCTTGATAGTATTTCAGACCAACAAATTCTTACTCCCGGCAGCAAACTCTCAATGGTTAGTAAAGTTCCATTGCCTCCACAAAAGCCTTCGGATAAACTTCGTATTTTGCACGACCTCAAAGACTTATACTCTAGTAAACGTGCTATCCACGTTAGCAGTACAAATCCTCCTAGTATTTGTATGTTTACTTTACACAACACCATTTGCAGTACCAGTAATCCCAGTCCAAATTCCAATTTTAATACTATTGGTGGTGGTGGTGGTGGTAGTAGTGGTAGTGGTAATAGTGAAAGTACTTTAACATCTACTGCTATTTCTCGCGATTTCGATATTGTAGCTGCTGGATTTTCCGATTCTTATATTAAAATTTGGAATATTAACAACAACAACAACAACAATAGAGATAGAGATAGAGATATAGATAATGAAAATCAACAAAATACTGATTCCAATCTTGATACTGATAACGAGTATCAAAAATATAAAAATAAAAAACTAGTTGCTCATAGTGGGCCTGTATATGGACTAGATATTGCTCATGATAATTCACTACTTGTATCCAGTAGTGCAGATACAACTGTACGATTATGGTCACTTTTCCCAAACTCTTCTTCCTCTTCTTCCTCCTCCTCAACAACAACAACAACAGCAACAACAGCAACAACAGCAACAACGTTTAAATCTAAATCTAAATCTAAATCTAAACCTTTAGATTTATGTGCAAATTTGGCAAGTTATCGAGGCCACAATTATCCAGTATGGGATGTCAAATTCAGTCCATTTTCATACTACTTTGCTACTGCAAGCTATGACCGTACTGCTCGGCTGTACAGTGTAGAGCGAATCAATCCTCTACGTCTTTTTGCTGGCCATTTGTCCGATGTAACGACGGTAGCCTTCCATCCAAATTGTAATTATTTGGCTACTGGTTCTGACGATACTTATGTTCGACTCTGGGATATTTCGAGTGCAAGTTGTGTTCGTTTATTGTATCCACAACAATCCTCTTCCTCTTCCTCTTCTTCTTCCTCTTCCTCTTCTACTGCCAATAGTACTAATAGTGCCAGTGTTGGTAATAATAGAGGTCCTGTAACTTGTTGTAAATTCTCTCCAAATGGTAAATTATTAGCTGTTGCTTATTCTGCCGTTTCAATAACACCTGTTACAAATAAACCAAAATCTAAGTCTAAAACTCAAACTCAAACCAAAACCAACCCTAATGATCAACAACAACAACAACAACAACAACAACAGCAACAAGAACAACAACAACAACAACAGTCAACATCTCCTTCAAAATCAACAACAAAATCAACAACAAGAACAACAACAAGAACCACGTTTCGTAACACAAACAATGTAATCATTGTATACGACCTATCAACATCCAAACCACTCTTTACTTTTGCGTATGCCCACAATGCGCTTATTACTTCTTTGGATTTCAATAATGAGTCCACTGTTCTGCTATCTAGTTCCATAGATAATACAATTAGAGCCTGGGATCTTGTACTGAACAACTCGCATAATTCCAACTCTAAAATTGGTGCTAGTAATGGTATTAATACTTCAGCCACTGGTGGTGGTAGTGGTATACCTTCTTCTCCTTCTTCTTATAATCATTCTAGTCCCTTGTTTACTTGGTATACTAGAAACACTCCTGTTTATCACCTCAAGTTTTCCACAAAGAATTTGTGTGCTGCTGTTGGTCCCTTCATACCTTAATAATAATTTATTATTATCCTTAAATTTTCATATTTATCTATCTATCTATCTATATATCTATATATTTGTTTGTTTTTGTACTTTTTTAGTAAATGATGTTTTTTTTTTTGAACATGCTCTTTATTTTCTCTTTTTTCAAGTAAAATTATAATATATTATATTGAATGGAATAAAATAAAATAAAAGGTAATATATAAATATACCTACCATCAACTAGTATTATAAAACAAGAAGAAAAAAAATAGAAAAACGAATAGGGTAGTAATAATACTATAGATATATATATATCTAGGTCTTTCTCGAGGGGGCGTAAATTGAAAAGATGCAATTTTCTTCAATTGGTCGATCTCTTTTCTCACCCGCACTCAATGCAATAGTATCGGCACTGATCGAGCAAGTATCCATACGGGTACAAACCTTATATTCCACAAACAAGTCTTCTGGACCCACAGCATGGGTGGTGTGTTCGACTGAATCCATCTTAAAATATGGATACTCACAACCGTTTCCACTATTTGATTTGTAGGAAACACCACCACCACCACTACCACTACCACTACCACTACCACTACCAACCGAAATTGATATGAATCTAGTATTCAATATTTCCACATTTGTTGTGGTTTTACCAGTTTCTGGCAACGTACAAATTGCCCGCAAGTACCGCTCACTAGGGATATTCTTGCCGTTCAGCAAATATTCATTGGCATATGGTACTCTGGCATACGCAACTATATCTTGGAATTTTTCAAACACTCCAAGATCGTCTATTGCCTCTTTGACATTTTCAAAACTCCTATACTGGGCACATCCATTAATATTCAATACTTCTTGGTGAACACTTACGCTTTGTCCGTGTACATTATTTGTGGCTTGTACAATTATTGCTATGATACTTGGGTTTATTCCTCTCATTTTCTCTTTCTTTTCTTTTCTTTTTATATTTCTTCCTTAGTTTGTTATTTTTACAGGATAGCTCTTTATTACTCTGCCCTTTTTATTTTATTTTATTTTATTTATTTTAGATTGTCTTTACTAGGATAACGTATTCCTTATATATAAAACGTATCCTTTTCTTCCCCCTCCCTTTCTCTCCTCTCCTCTCCTCTCGTCTCTTTCTCCTCCCAAACATACTCTCTATATCACACTTGTTTCTTTTCAAGTATATTTCGAAACAAGAAAAAAAACTAAAATTGGAAACGCCCCTTCACTCTTCTCTCTTCCACCTTGTACTATACATTTAATATTCTCTATTAATACCTCATTTTACTTTTATTAAAAAAATATGTATATCTTGCAAGACTACTTATTGAAAAACTTCCTGATTATTATTGATACAGCTAGCACTTCATCTTTAGATTAAATTCAAACCTGATGAATATTATTTATTAAATATATATTGGCTTTAGCCATTAAAAGCCAATATTTACAAGTTTCCAAATTTGGCTATTTATGCATTTATAGCTATTATTATTATTATTATTATTATTAACTCCTAATAAACATCCCTGAAATAACTACAAAAAATAAAGTGTAAACTCATACCTTTATTACAACTTTTGTATTTGGTATGAATTTATGTCAGTGAACACATATCAAAATATCACTTCTCTTTTTCTCCCACACTCTTCCTAATCTTGTTGAAAAGCAAGTCAAATTGTTTGAAATACAATCCAAAAATAGCCAAAATAGCCAAAATGTTTAAATCGCAGAAAAAAAAGAAAAAGCAAAAAAACAAAAAAGCAAAAAAGCAAAAAACTAAGGGACTCTAGCTACTATCAACTTTTCTGATAGGCGAGTATATTGAAAAGGTACACCCAGCTTCAAACGGCGTCTTTTTATGATTCTTTCCATCTGAGGCAACAAAGTTATAGCTTATCACGCAAGAATTACGCCTCAAACATGCTTTGCGCTCTATAAAATAATCTTCAGCAGCTGCCAGTTTCACAAGCTGCCAGTTTCACAAACCGCCGATTTTCTGCCGTAAAGTACGGATATGTACATCCAGTCTTATATGTTGATGGAGTAGAAACCCCGTCACCTGATGGTATACAATGCCTGGTACTGATAATAGTTTCGAGTGGTTCCTTATCACAAACTTCTTTCAAGTAGTACTCTCTGACTATGGGGTACGGGTTTTCAAGCTCGTCAGCGTAGCCGATTTTGACGTACCCCAGTATTTCGGGAAATCTGTTGAATATATTCAGCTCATTTATTGCACTCTCAACATCTGTCGGGTCCTCGTATACTTGGCAGTTCTCTTCCAGTTGTGCAATTCTTACCACTTGCGTAACTTGGGCGTATACTGCGTATATATTGAATGTCAATAAAGCTATCACTTTTACCAACTTCATCATCATCACCATTTCTTTTTTTTTAAATCGTTTATCAAGTAAAGTAAGTCTGTATAACATCCGAATTGTTTTTGGGCTTACTTTGGTAGCTATATATTTTATTCAGATTGCAAAAAAAAAAAAGTGATAAAAGGGTAACTTTATTTTATAGAAAATAGTAGTGGGCTCATCAAATTAAAAAAGAAAGGATGGATAGCAAAAGAAAGGACAACTTGGGTGCACTGCTGGTTAAAAACACATTTATGGCAACCTGCAAAATTAAGTTGTCAGGTTTTATTTTGGTATTTTCAAGTACCTGTTTAGTTATACGAAAGTCTTGGGTTTTTGAATTTCAAAGAGCTAGTTTTCCTACAGGTCGCTTTGGAACTTAAGAAACTACAGTATGTTTTTGCTAAAAGGTTTTTCGTATGTTTCTGAATCGTACTTTATTATTATAGCATTATCAAAACTGGTTATTAATAAAGTCGGGTAATAAAAAAATATAAAGTATTAAAGTACAAATATACTATTGGACTCATAAATAGCATCTCTATATAACCATATAATCATATATCCAAATAACCCAAATAAGCTAAAAATATCAAAATATGAACTGTCAAGTTTATATTTTAGTCCACTTTATGAAAGGCTCATTTTCTGTTCAAGTATCCGGCGTTACTGTTGAAAACTATTTTAAATTCCCATCACCCAAATCTTGTTCATAGGTTTTTTCAAAGCAATTTGAGCTAATAAAACTACGCTTTATATCGGTTTATTACTTATTATGTCTACACACTCGAAAAAAACATAGTTTGGGTCGTTTTTCGTGAAAATATGTTGGGGAAAGAATACATAGTATAAAAAAACTAAACACTACTACTCCAAAGATATCCGTTTAGTTATATTTGCCATAATTTGTACATCAAAGTTGCATGTTTGTTTACCGCTCCATTTTTTTTCATATCAACTTTGCTTAAAGTTAACGCATCTTGGTACTAAACGTGTAACTATTCATACTAAATACCCACTTTGCTACTACATCCCCTAGCATACTTTTTCATAGCAATAATTATATATTTTCAACATATGCCATCAAAACGGAAAAAGTATCCGCTTTCATCAGTTTCATCAGCTTCATTCTGAAAAGTATATAAAGGTCTTCCCCACTCACCCATTTACCACTACCACCAGTACATTTAGTTTTGTTCCTAATTCTAAAATTCGCTTTCGTTAAAGAAACTCAACAGTTAAATACAAGGAATAAGAATAAACAGTGTGAAAAACCTTCTTGGAAATTTTTTTTATCAATAATGAGATTCATAAGCATTGCCAGTGTTGCACTTTGTTTACTTAGTACCAGAGTGAAACCAGCGTCTCCAGGACCCAGTAGCCAGATATTTGGAAGAGGACTAACTCGAAGAGTAACAGGAGGATCTGTTGCCAACTTTGCTGATTTTCCATTTGCAGTGAGTATACATGTCCCTGGAGACGAAAATAAATTTATATATATATGTACAGGTGTGCTATTATCAGATAAAGTTGTGCTGACTGCAGCAACCTGCCTTAGCGGATCATATTCTGACAACGTAAACGTTCCTGATATTTACGTATCTGCTGTAAGTAATATGAACATCGATTCAAGCAACAAAAAAATTCGAGCTGATACCAAAATATTAGCCCCCAAATTTAAAGTTGATCCTGATGGGAATAATGGTTTGGTAAAAGGGATTAATAATGATCTCGGATTGATTTTTTTGAATGAAAAGGTTGAGGATCCGAATGCAAAATTTGCCAAAATATATCCTGGCAAGGTAACCACCGACATGAACGTGAAAGTAGCAGGTTGGGGAACTCAAGGCTCAGAACTTTCAATCACCCCTTCTGAAGATTTATTACAGGCACCGGTAAAAATTTTAACTGCAGATGTATGCAAACAATATAACACCCTTTGGAATGATAAGAGTCAAATTTGTACAGTAACTGAAAGAAATAAAAATGCATGTATGGGTGATCAAGGTGGCCCATTGGTGTACAAAACCGACGGTTTTGACGTAGTCGTTGGTATTGCAAGCTTTCCTGGGGTTGATAAGGATAATATAAAATGCGCAACAAATGGGTTACCTACTTATTATACGAATCTATATCACCATATTGGTTGGATATCAAAAGCTACCGGAATAAGTGAGGACAAGCTCATAGCAGGTGTACCACCATCACCACCATCACCACCATCACCACCATCATCGTCATTGTCAGATAAGATATCGCTTGACATGTTGATTCTACTTTCCCTTGGAGCCATGCTTGCCACTTTTATTTTTAGTATGAATATATTTGCTTAAGTGCTTTTCTGTTTAACAAGGAGCTTGTATTTACGAACTAAATTGTTTATAATTTTTAAAGCTATCCATCAAGATGATAATCTTGAAACTTTAATAAACCAGTAAAATACACGTAGCTTGATATTTGCTGTTTGTAGAGCATAAATAATCACACAAAAGATATTTTAAATCGTGAAAATGATATTAAAAACTGCATAGATACCAAGAGAGGACAGGCTACAACCCAAACATATTAACTATAAGCTAATGAATAGCAAAGAAAAAACAAAGAATAGAGAGGGAGGATATCAAGTATGATAGTATTGTTATTTTATTTAAAGTTTATGTTGTTCAATAATATTACTATTAGAAAAAATTAAGATCTAAAGAGTGCATCTAACACATTATTTAAAAGGGTAAAGATCTAAAACCTAGAACTTAGGTTCTTACAACCATGAGCCAAGCAAATGAGACAGCTCTTCCTTCTACAACTTTGGGTATATTTCTGATGATCTTAGATGACGATCTACGGACCACTTGGCATCTACCGGTACAATCCTTTCCTCCACAGACCATAATAACTCCCATTCCTGGTTTGTTCAACCCACTCTTTCTTCCGAGCTTGATTGATCCAAACTTTCTTGTGTTGTAGCACTTTCCAAATCTAATGATGCGTTTAGCATATCTTCTACTAAATTTCGGAGACTTGTACAACCTAACAGTTGTTTTAATACATTTACAGTGACGATGGTGACACATATCATTGAACGCAGAACCAGCAATCTTGTTGTATCCAGAACCAGCGATATTATTTAATTGAGAACCAGCAAACTTGTTGTTTTTGGGACTAGTAATATTATTGTTATGATTCTGTTTGAAATTGCGGATGTTCACCACACTGGCCAAAGTAGAACTGAGGAGTAAGGCACTAATTTAGGCTGACTTGAACATTTTGGCTACTGTTTTTGCTTTTTTTTCCTGTTGGAATGATGTTTGTGTACAACGTTTTATTTATAAACTGAATGGAAAAAAAAACCTAACCCTTATATACTTTTGAAAAGGGTGAAGGGAATGGTTTGGAGTTATTAGCATATTTTAGTTTAAAAAAAAACAACAGAATAGTATACCTAGTGTTCAGACTATTGTTGATAATTGAATACCTTTTTCGATAGAATGATACCATACAACATAGATATAAAGTATGGGGATATGGTACAACTGAAATATCATAATTTGCATGAAGCCAGACCAGCATTAATGAACTTAAAAGTCAATGTGGCATCTTGTACAAATAACAAAAGTGTATTTTGCTGTATTGGAGAACACATATTCTACATTAATAACACCTAGTATTCTCTTATATAAAAAGAACATGGTTATGTATATTACTGGAAAACAAAGCCGGGCTAGTTCGTGTTCAATTTAGAAGAAAAGTAAGTCTTGGTAGTTTATGAAAACATTGCGAGATTCTGGTAGAATCTCCTATTTCTCTTTTTAATTATTTTTTGTGTGTGTATGTGGGAATATATCTACTGTGAAGGTTAATTCTATTATAAAGAAATCAGAACCAAAATGCTCCAAAGAACCTTGAACACTGGTATTTTTATTTAATCTCTTCTTTTTTCCCTTTTGAGGGCTTTTGGATTATTGTTATTTATTAAGAACTACTGGATGCTATAATGCTATTTATTCGATCTGGAACGCACCATTTTACCTTTATTTTATTTTCGGTATTTGTAGGATGTAGTACATCCTGAGTATATGGTGGGTACAAAATATTAACATCGTGGGGTTTTTACTAATTTGGCAAGTCGAGGCTTAGAAATGTTTATAGCCACAGCGTATTAAAAAGCTTGGAAAGGGGGTTTGAAAGAAAAGACAAGAGAGGGTGTGTGTGTGTGTGTGTGTGTGCGGGGGGGGGGGGTATTGATGATAAAACTAAAAAAAGCGTGTAAAAGTTGATTTGAAGATGATGAATTTGCAGTAATGGTATTCATTTTAATGACATTTCATCATTTTTATTTTTTTATTTTTTGCTATTCCTTTGGCTTCAAAGTGCTAGAATAAACAAATATTTAAATATTTTCCCTCGCTGTAACTTCCTTCTCTCTCTTTTTTTTTAACGCTAACGATACACTGTGCCTTGGGCTTGAAAGTGCTATCGTAGTAAAAAACTTTTAATTTTTTCCCACAACTGTTCTTACAATAACAATGATTGATCATCTTTTTTGTATTTGATTTTTCCCATGACCTTGATATTTTTAGATATAGCAGGTATACTTAGGCCTAAACTTATAAAACGGGAATTCGACCTGTTGAATTCCCAGAGTGTATAACGCTTTCTAAATGCTTATTTTAAAGATAATTTTCAAAATATCTGCATCTTTTCTTGATAGCAAAAAAAAGCAGTTGTACATTTATTCTTAAAGGCTTTGCATAACTGTGAGATGGTTTCAACTTTATTAAAAGAGTATGAGGACTAAATAAAAAAGTATATATACCCATCCCTTAGATAGGATGATACAGTTTCCTCATACAAGTATCCCAGAGTAAAGACTCTAAAATAAAGATATTATAGTTGTACTTATATACCAATACACAGCACTATTGGTGTAATACACTAACAACTGAAAGATTATAAGCATTACTATTCTGCAAGGCAAAAAAAAAAAGAGAAATGCAAAACGAAATATCTGCAGCTTACATAGCTAGAAGGCATGGGGCTAGAAACGATGCCATGAACATTCTAAAGGACGGGAAAATGTTTATATATAAAAAATCAAGCGATGATGTAATCGAGCCAGATTTTTTTGTGAATGTTGAATGGCATCATGCAAGGTATGCAAGCGAGGTAAACCACTTGCTTGGGTTTAGGATGTCAGAATGCATAACTCCTATTACACACACAATACTCGATGAGATGAACAATATACTCGGGTTTATCCGGCAATTAAAACCAAGACCGGTGCCACAAGATGAGTCTTCTGACGAAGAACGCTCGCTCCCACCACATAATCCGGTATCTATTTGGAACGTCTTTAATACAATCGGATTGTATGCATTCACTATCTCTGTGACGGAAATGGAGAGTGGTGTGAGGACAGTTGTTTTCAACTACAGATTTAGACACTTGCTTGCAAGCACCGTCTCAAATTCCGAGATACCCAGTGCACCTATCAGACTTTATGCTGCAGATGAGGATAGTTCCTTTGGAAATTGCTCTTTTATTGATGATTTGGGGTACAATATAAGAAGATCTGATAGCAGAACGCTTGTGGATGGTGTGGAGAGTAACAGCGATGGATCAAGTTCTGATGGTTGTGAAGAACACTTGGTTTTTACTACTGAAACCCGCAGAATGATGGCAATATTGACAATGGATACGCACTACAATAATACCGTTATTCATTTTAACCAGGATTTTAGAATAAGAGGGTACAGTAGCCTGATACAACCATCATACTATGACAACATTGGAGAGTGTCCATTTCCCAGAGGCGAACAGGAACTAAGCACTTTGGAACAAAGAGCCGCCATCTTTTCGCTTGCTTTTTATAGGGAGTTATTCTATATTATGCGTGAGGAATATTGTAGTTAGTTTGTTTAACATTTTAACTGATGCAATTTTCGATATTTATTAATACAATCGGAGTTTTATTTTTATCTTTACCATCAAATACAACTTTTTGTCTTTATCTTTTTCTTTCAGACTTGATATTGGTAGTCCCAAGAAAGGTATGATAGTTGCCGCACCTGATGTTGTGAGATGGGAAAATATTAAAATAAAATCAAGACAGTAGGTCCTAAATAATTTTTTTTGTGAAACACACTCTTGTTTTCTTATGAAAAAGCATGTATGTAGGGCATTATAAGTTTAATAGACTGAGGTTAAATGCTTTTAGATGGGTATATAGACATTTGCATAAAAGTGTTTGTTTTGCGTATCTGTGTGAAACTGCGTGGTGGATTTGAGTTTAGGTTATGAATATCCCGCTCCCCAATCACAATAATTCAGAGATACAAAATAAAGTAGATAAAAAAAGTCGTCTGATTTTTGGTTTTTTTGAAATTCGAAATTTGGGCAAATTAGCAACTCGTTCTGTTGTTATTTGGCATATTTTTCGCTCCAAAAATTTTTATCAGGTATTATATTTTAGGCATAATTATTTTTATTTTATCAATTTTTTTTAACATATAAATAAAATGGCCTGCAAATAAAAATACATATACGAAACACTGAAAAAAAAATGAAAAATCTGGCAAATGAGAGATATCAAAACACTTTAGAAATCCTGCACATTCTAGCAAATAAACAATCCTAGTTGACCTGCAATTTTTTCCATTATCTAGTTATCTATTTTTTTTAATATAACTTTTATTTTCAACTTTTTTAAAAAAAAACCAAATCGAATACATTGGTAATAATCGATAAAGAAAAAGACAAAATGATGAGATTCAACAACTTGATTTCAAGATCTGTCAGACAGAACCAAAGATTGATCAGAGGTGGTGCCCACGACTTCCCAGCTCCTAACGGCATGGTAAGTACTTTTGCCGTCATTTTTCCCATCTATATTAGCATTTGCATTTGCATTTAGTTTGGATTGCAAATGTAATTTGCAGTTGCTAATAAATTTTTCAATGCTCCTGGGAATATTTTTGCACCATGTTCAACTACTACAGAGTATTAGTAGCTATAATAACAATTGATATACAAATATATTAGAACCTTCCATTCAACACCCAAAAAAAAGGCTTCAAATACGTTTTTATCACATTTGCAACTCTACCTGCTATCCTCACTGCTACTGGTACGTCTTTTATTCTTATTACCGTTACACTTGATATACATGTTCAAGAATATATGTTTTAAGGCTCGAATTAATTTATATCTTTTAATTGTGTTGCTGTTCCATCATCATAACAAACAACTTGACTTGAATTTTTGTTATGAACTAAATAGCCTACTGGTTCCAAGTGTAAGTCTTGACTCATCTCGTTTATATTATTTTATCCGCGATCGCTGTGCTGTCGAACCTGGACGAAACAAGGTATCATGATATTTTTTATGTGTATATATGCTAACTTTTTGTATTGTACCTATAGTGAACGAAAGGCCGTAAAGAACTAAGACTTTTTACCCGAACACATGATTATTTCATTTAATACTTTTGATCAAATCTTGAGTTTTAAGTTGAATTTTAAAGAAGCCGACTTCCTTTTCTTTT
>LSSK01000292.1:0-25585 GCA_001969505.1 Zancudomyces culisetae
TTCGTTTAAATCTATTGAGCGTTTGGTATTTATAATCTTGGTCAATTTTTGCTCGAAGCATTCCACGAAAACGGTGAAACAGTTCCGTCCCGGTTAGGTTGACATTCGACAACGAGCTTTCGGTTCGAGCGCGGTGAATGTTCCATATTGCCAGTGCATGTACAATATTACTTCCGGGTATTTTTCCTTTATATTTATTAAACATATTATAGATATCTTGTACAGTTATATTGTTTTCTGTTCTGTTTTCATCTTCACCTCCTTCAATAAATTCGCTTATCTTCTTCCAATATTCTTGCATTCGACTACAGTCGTATAGCATATGTTTGTAGTCTTCTTCGTCCATCTTACAAAAGCTACAGCGACTATCGCCATATATTTTTCCGCAACTTCTGTTCCATGTTTTTATGTCCTTTCCTGTTATGATGCCACCATGGTACATTAGCCTTAAGAAACTTTTAATTTTTGGCTGTACATTCAATGTTCGCATATTTTTCCAGCTAACAATTTGTTTTTCTTTTCACAGCTATTATTGATTAGTTCAATTTTTTTTCCTCTTTGAGTAAAGTAAACGATTGGCCAAATTCCGAACTACAAACATCTTTGACTTATAAGAAGGCCGGAAACAAAAATTAGAAAGGAATAGAAAGGAGGCAAAAAGAGGACTCTAAAAAAGAACTATCAAACCTAAACATATATATAGCCTCAAAAGCTGGATGGCTTCTATGAAACACAGCATTCTGCCAGACTTTTATATAGGATAATTCGAAAATTGCGAGAAAAATGACAACGACAAAAAATGAGAGTGATTGTGAGCGCGAGAATGCGTGCGTACTGGTACAGATAGTGAGAGCGGCAAAGGCATTTTATGCAAGCAACAAGCACTTGAAAACAAGCAGTGAACGGCTGATTTTCAAGGATTACATGTTGTACGGAAATGTGGAACCTGAGCATATGGACATGATTTACCGAAGGATAAAACCCACAAAAAACAAACTAAAAGCTGAATTAAAAACAAAGAAGAGAAGTAGATATGAATCGGTGATGGCCCTGGAGATGGGGCTTTTGAACCTTGTTTTAGATGAAGGGGTAGTGAATGAAGAGATGAAAAGGATTAAAGAGAACCTGAAAGAATATGGATATCTAGAAAATATTTGTGATGAAGATTTGGCCGAGAAATTCGCAGAGCTGAACTTGGAAGCAAAGCAAGAAGATTGCAGCAATAGTAGTGGTGATGACAACGGGAATGATGATCGAAAAAATATGAAAGTACTTACAGAGGAGGAGTTGAATCAGGTGCTGGATTTTTCTGATAGATTTTTGCTTGAAATGTACAGCATTGGGGATGACAAAGAGGAGGATGAGTTGTATACAAAGCAGGTTAATGCATTGGGAGAAGATGGTATTATTGATAACGAATTTGGAACTAAAATGTATTTTTCCAAAAAAATACTGGTTGAAGATATATACAGAGACAGCGAATGGTACAACATTGCGCCATCGGTAGTTATAAAATGGTGTGAGTTTTTGTTGCGGAGTCAACTTTTCGAAGATTCTGCTGCATCAAACAATGACAATAGCCCAGGTGCTAATAGTAATGATATCTGCACCGGGCTCAAAAAATCGTTGCAAGTGGCGAAAACAGCTGAGTATGAAATCCCAAATGTGATGGCTTTAAACTACAGATTGCCAGGGGAATACAACCGTATTTGTGTTGATCGTTTCATTTACAATAATGAGAGCCTGTACTTTGATCCAGCGAAAATTGGTGGAATGGATAGCAATGAGGAGGATAGCCTGTCTGATTTAGATGTTTATGGGTTAATGAACTTGAACTTGGTTTCTAGTGAAAAGACTGCCAGTATTTTTACAATTGTAACAACTATCCGTCCAAACACTGTGGTTTTGGAGAAGTGGACTAATGACAAAACAGATACTACTATTAAAAATAATACTAAAAGTGATCCTAAAAACATCAACTGTGAACTGTACAAAATCTTTGTTGAGGCAGATACGTTGAAATACTGTACCAAAGGAATCAATATCTTTGCAACAATGAACAAACTAAGCAATGATATATATTTTATATCCGATTTCAGCCGTGTTTTGCCTTCGTTCGCTCCTCTGGACTACCATTTGTTTTAGACTTTTCCTTTTTGATTCCATAGGGGAACATTAAAAATTGACCTAGGGAGGAACCCTTTTCCTGGTCAGTTGCCCTATATTACTCTTTTTGCTTTCCAAAAAAGTAAATAAAGGAAATGATGTCTAACGAACGATTGGTGAAACTTAGCATTAATCTTTCGATCTTGGTTGTAGGAATATCCGAGCCTAACAGCATCGAGTTGGTGGGGAACCCATTTGGAGCAGATGTGAAAATTATTTTTTCATTAGCGATTTCCATACAGTTGTTTTCACCAAGTAGAGCATGTTGGGTCTCTTGGTTTGTGATTTCAGAATCTCCCATGACGGTTTCTTCACTTGTGTATTCCTGGTTCAATCCATCCACATTCTTACTCAAAGCTCTTGAGCAAAGGCACCGTGTACGTCCTTGATTCTGTATATCAAAGTTTAATTTCGGAGAAACATACTGGACATTATTTTTTTCCCGAGTATCAAGAGAAAGTGTTTCCATTTCCTGATCATTCTGGTTTTCTTGAGCTGGGCTATTCCTACACAGATCTTCATCAAATTGAGCCTTTTGTTTATTGCGTTCGTAGTCATCGTAATCTCTGTGCTTACTACTAGTCAGGAGCATCTTATGTGGTGAGCTAGACCCTACAATAACTGTGCTCTCTGAGCTTGAAGAGTTGACCGAATAAAGTGTGTTTTGTTCATTTTTCTCTTCTGCAGATCCGTATATATTTCTGATTTTGTGATACTTATTTGCAAAACGGGTAGTATTACTTTGATCTGATTTTTTTCTATTATGACCAGAACCTTTGTTAGCACCTGGAAGAAAATTCGTAACATTTTTTGATGTTCTCTTTCCATGTCTACCAGTATACTTTGGTTTTTCTTTCAGAACTCTTTTGTGTCTGTTTCTTCGTTTGTAAATTGCCAACGATTCCAGGTATAAAATATTTTTGGCACACAACAAAAAATACAATGGGTCACTGTCGATCTTTTTAAAAAACTGTCGATATTTTTTATACAAAACAAACCCAAGCTCCCAACTTGGCTTTTCATCGGCATTCAGAGTTAGCTTAAGATTCAGCTGATGAATGCTCGATTGCTCGGCATGTTTCTTGGCCTGGTGTTCCCGAAGTCGATCGAATAGCTTTGTTTTTATCGCTCTTTTTTGATATCCCAACAATATTTCGCTAATTTGTTCCCGATAACGTTTTACCAAATCCTTGTTTTGCAATTGCGCCCTTACAAGACTCTTGTTCAATTGTTCGTTTTTGTTTTGGTATTCAATCAATCTATTTTCAATGTACTCTACGTGTGTCGAAAGCATCTTCATCGTTGAATTCAAAGCTTCATTTTTCCTGCGCAATTTTTTTGCTTCGCTTTGAATTTCGGAATCATCGTTTCGAGTATTTTGAATACAATCGTAGGTATCAGTACTAGTACCAATATCTGCTTTCTGCCTATCTTTTGAGCCCCCATTCCGTCCTACTCGTGTTTGCGTTCCTCCAAGCTTCAAATTTGATATTGGAATTGGATTAGAACGCCTTCTACCCCTTTCCTCAGCTATATCATTTTGCATTGTCTCCGTCTTGGCGTGTCCAGTACATGTAATTTTGGAAACCGATGCGTGAAATGAATCTTGATAGTTTTTTTGGATTTTTTCTTTATAAAATTCGGTATCGATATTACCTTTTCGCATCATATTTTAGTTAAGTATTTCTAGCCCATATGCTGATTCAATTCGCAAACCTGGTTTTAAATAGTCTCTATACTGTTCACCTGTATTATGTTTTTTTTTTGAAAAATCAAATGGTTTACACTGGCCAGCTTCCATTGCTATTTTTTGTATATTTAACTTACCATCATAGGTAAATAAAGAGTCTGTGATTCTTCTCTTCGAGTTTATAGTTGAGTTGTTGTTCAAATCAGCCTTCAAAAATGAGACAAACCTAGCTGTTGGTATTAATACTGCTGCTAGTCTGTAAAGAGAAAGAGGATCAAATTGTGTTTGACAACTAAAACAAAATGGCTGAGTTTAGGTCTTGTTAGATTATGTATATTATTCTTTTTTATTACCCTTTTCAATATGTTCAATCGTTATTGTTTTGTATGTTGTAGTTATTTTTTCACTTAAGAGGTAACTTAGGCACAGCATCTCTGTAATCTCGTCTGTTTTTGCCAACTATAATTTCACGCGCTAGATTCTCTTGGTGAGTGGAGAATTACATAATATTAACATGAATCTTTTTGGAATCAATGAAAATTCCGATTTTCCAAAATAAATCAGGAAATTGAAAGAATATTATCACAACATTCGGTTGGTATTTTTGGAGCAACTGGGAATTTCCTTCCCTAAAATTTCACTGGTAGGGTTTAAAACAATGAATATAATTGGCCCTTGAGCTTTTTATAGTCAAATTATTCTGCTTTATTTAGATATTCGCCGAGACCAATAGGAACAAGTCAGCCAATATCGGTGGAATAAGTTAGCTTCTTTGGTTATAGTATATTATCTTACTATGGTGGTAAGCAAGAGTTAAAGTAGCCAATATCCAGTGCTGCTAAAAATATAGGGGTATAGTGTGAAAGTGAATGAAGCTAGATAAAAAGGGTTATTTATATCCTCCCCTTTTTCATCTTCAGGCTTATTGTGTTGTACGTTGGCTTTGGGTACTGTTATCCAATGACTAACCCAACTTTAAAACCTGAAATCTCGACTGAATCGCTTGCATACAAAACTATATATTCTTTTATAACTTTAATGAGACACAATAAAGAGAACCTGCTTTTTTCTAAGAACCGATTGAATGGTATTGTAGTTTTTGCTCACCTATTTATCTATTTTTGTGCGATAAAATGTGGTAATTTGTAAAAATGGATACTACAGCCAACTTTTCATTTAAGTATATGGTCAATCTCAAAATTTTGCACAAATTATGACTTTACGATTATATTACACCATCCGTGTTGCACTATAAAAAAATCATAAAATCCACGAGAAAGCCCAACCATACAAGTACATTTAGCAGCATATAGTCTCGGGGCTTTGATTAGATGAAGCCTCATGTTTTAACCAAAAACAATTATACAGTTCTGGATCTTGTGTATACACTTATATATCAGGAATATACATTATTTTTGAGAGCTTTCAATGCACATTTAGTCAAAGAACTAACTTTTGTTCAAATATCCAATTTACGTAAGAAATGTATAAAATTGAAATTACAAAAATAAAGTTGCCAATTTTATATAAAGGATCTACAACGGACCGGGCGTTAAGTATGGCAATCTTTATGATGCTAAAGGGTGAGTTCAAAGCAGGGCTACAGTAAGCAGCCAATCCGTTTCTCGGGTTTTCAGCTCACGGAAAATAATAATAGCGAGGCATCCATGCTCTGTTACTGGTTATTTCTTCCAATTTTTAATTACACTCACCATGGAATATCCCCATACACATAGAAATACTCTTTCAACTGACTAGCTCTCGAAAACCAAGTAAGTTGTAAGTGGATATTTGGAAAGCTGTATGAGGGAAAATTCAGAAGTGTGCACGAGTATGGTTTTTTTGTACGAGGGAATAATGGTTCCCAAGAAATGTTTGCTTTTTACTATTTTCATCTTGTCTCTGGGTTCTGGGCACCATTTCCAGTCAAAACTGATGTAAAGTATATTTTTTTTACGGGTTGACCACTAGCGATTTGGTTAGGATGATAATACCGCATAAAAACTTATTGTTTTATTAATATAATTACATTATTTATTTTTAGGAAAATAACTATTTTTTACTAATTTTAAAGAAAAGTGATATACCAAATGATTGGAAAATTAACATTAATATTCAAAGTGCAAATAAAATTACATCCCTGCATTAAAGCAAAACCCCACATCTCGATGAGGGTTGGTGGACTCTTCAAATAGGGTTTATATGCTGAGTAATAGTGAGGCATGCCTTTACCTGTCATAAATGAAATTCACTTTTTCGTTTTTTCAGCCATGACCTTTGTTTTTGTGAAATGGGGAGCATTAAGTTTTAGTAAAAAAATAACTAAATGATTAAATTTCTTCGTTTTATTCAAGGATAACTAGTAATATCAAACGAATTAGCAAGCTATAACGTTTCAAAACAACAAACAAAGATATCATCAGAACGGATATCACAAAGTATGAAAAAAATGATATATCCACTTCTAAGCTATGAGCATTAATAGATAAATCCAAGTAATATATTATTATAAGGGATGGCTTCGAAAACGATAAAGAATAAAATAAGGTACGATCGTATGAAAGAAACACGAAGGAAAAAAAATCGAGGGAGAGAAAAGAGGAATAACAATAAAAGGAAATGGAAAACTGTATTCCAAGCTAACCCAAAAGCGATAGACACTCTTATAGCTTTGGTTAATGCGAACAAGTTGAATGAATTAACTCCTGAGTCAAAAAAGCAGATATTTCAGTCTAGTTATAATGAAAATACGCGAGGTAAGCGAAGGAGAAAGTTCAATGGTAAAAGAAATGTGACAAACCCAGCGAAGGGCGCCAAAGGATTTAGATACAGGGAGATGTTAAAAATAAAGAAAATAGGAAAAGAGATTAATGAGGATATCCAGAAGGAAATGCGTGAGAATCTTCAAAAGAATGTTCAATCCAAGCAACCGAACAATGAAGTAATAAAGAATATTTCAGGAGTTAATGAATATGAAACGATAGAAAAACAAGATGCGGTTTTACTCGAGGATGATAAAAGAAATACTAATACGAGGATAGGTATTGCTAGCAGAGAAACGGATTACAAAGAGAATGATACTTTTACTGATACTGAAATGGAGTCTGACTATGAAAAAGTTGGTTCTCTGGAGGAAAGTTTGCATCCTCTATATGATAAATCAAGTGTATTATTTAATTTTTTGGATAAAGGAAACCAGGACAGAAAGGCGTTCTTTATGGAATGTTTTCGAGAGAAAAAAGAAGACATTATGTCATCAAGCAACACGTTGATTCAAGTTTTGGCAAGTTTTAGAAAGTTAGATCAATCAGAAGGATATTTGTTTCGTGAAGATAGCTCAGAAGAAATTTCAATACTAAGTAATGATGAGAAACAAAACAATGATAGCTCTTTTTTTGTTCCACAGGGTTTTGAATATCAGGCAGCGTCAGAAAGAAAAAATTCAAAATTTATAACATCATTACTGCGTCGATCGATAGCTGTATACGGATCCTCATTTATGGATAAAAGTAGTACAGGTACGGGATAATAGAAAATCTTTTATTTATATTGATTTAAACATATATTTATAAATCATGCTAATATGTTTAAGTATATTCTAATAGCGCATGTAAAAGCAAATCAAAGAATAAATGTTACAGCAGTACTATCTAATGTATATCGAGTTATAAAGACAGAACACGAAAAAAGGGAAAAGGAATCAATTCGAGAGAATTTTCAAAAGGTCCGCCAACTACCAAGGTTAAATGACGATTTTTTAAGTTTTTATAGAGTGGAATCTTTACCTGAAATTAAGCCGTTCAACCTTGACTCGCGAAAATTGCTTTACAATGTGATGAACCTTTTTTTAGATAACTTTTACGAAACCCGTAAGTATTCAATAGTAACACTGGTTATTTACTATAAAGTTAAAAATTGATTTAATAACCTAATCGATCAAGTACCCCCTATAGTGGATTCGATTGTAATGATTTTCAGAATACTCAAAATGTTTACCGAGTTGAACAATTTTGATGAAGATGTAAGTAAAAGATATTATTCATCGAATACTGCTAAATAATATATTTATAATAGTAGCAAATGATTTCTGGATCACCAAAATCGTTAACTAAAAAAGAAAAACAGTTTTTATAATCACAAGAGATATCTTGAACTTCGTATTATATATTTATTAAGGCTAATTGCATTGTATAAATAATGTTTACTAATAAATTTATGTAGAGCTGTTATCAAGCTATTCTAGCTTACTTGAGGTACTGGAATTTAACACTGGAACTGCCAAAAAAAAACAAACTTCCTATAACGTATGAATTAGTATTACCTTATGTGGAAAATCTGGTAGGATTGGGCTATTTGAATGGAACGATCAACACGAACCGTTTTAATGCAATATTCAAAGGTTTTTTAGAGCTACACATTAATGTTTTTTGTGATAAGACACTCAACGCTCTATATGCAACAGATGGTGAAAAAAGTGCTGTAGAAAATACCCCAGAGTATGAAATAGATGCAATGGATACACTTCTAGAATTCACCTCACCGCTTTATAGAAATTCCAAAGGATTCTTAATATGCAACTCAAAACATGTAAATGGAGATAAAATTACATCAAACGATGATTTGCTTGCCTTTTTCGAAACTTATTTTTTAAGCGATGTGTTTATCTCTGTGGATGATATAATCGGAAAAGAAAATATACTACTGGGAATGGCAGGAGTACTGATTAGATTAAAAGACGAAAAAAAGATTCATTACTTCAACAGGAAGATATTTATAAAGTATTTGAAAAAGTATGAAGAGTATTGTTTGATTACAGGATATGGTTGTGTGTTCGATGGACTAATAACTGAGCTTGGGAAGATTGAAGGGGATAATCACCTGGCTTTACTTGGATGTATTGAGATATATTTTAAGTATATTTTTCGGATTATAGAAAAGGCTATCAAGAGAAATGAAAAATGCAAGAACGATTGTTGCACGGAACAGGCATCAAATAATGTACTAGTAGACAATTTAATAAACTTCTCGTTGGCTTTACTGCTAAACACATCTTTTTTTAAGAACAAAACGGTAAAGCCAACGGTTATAAAAATGGTCATGAATAGTTATTTTGCAACCAGGTCACACACCAGAGATAGTTCGTTCTCACACAAGTATTTAGAATTGCTATACTCTAGATATTCCAAAAGCGGGGTATTCTGGGAAATCAGAAACCTTCATAAGAAGTATGCAGGTCAAATACCTGCATTAGGATACAAAGGCATACTGGAAACTATATCGATAGGGTTGTTCGAATTTATGACTCAAAAACTATCTTCTCCTTATTTTCAGGGCGTAAAGGCTAGCATCCTAAAATATAAGGAGATTGAAACCATTGAGATTATTTCGCAATTTGATAATTTTATTGTCGTAAAGGATTGTTTCTTCAAGTTGTGCATGTCAAATGACCATGCATATATAGTCAGGATACTTGAGTCACTTGGGTATGTAGGATTGTTAAACTTGAAAAGGGAGGCTAGAATTGAAATGTACGATATCGATAAAAAATCAAAAGAGGCTGGTAAATCTAAAGAAAAAAAAGGGGGGCTGCTTGAAGTTAAAGAGAAAGATGAAAATGGGCTGATTTTGAATGTTGAAGAGTACGATATCTCAAAAAAGATGATGGAGAGTGGTGATAAGAAGACATTTCTACTAGAAGGATGGTGCTTTTGGCTCAGGTTTACAGATTTAACCTCATTCATTATTACTTGGAATGAATTTAGCCAGGTTAATAATGAATATAAGAAAGCTTATCCTGAACCGCTTTTGGTAAACAAGGGAACTACATTTGGGCAAATAGCTATTTTATGTAAAATATACACTACTATACGGAACTTTAACAAAAATTATGGGGTAAAACAGGTAAGCACAAAACTAGAACTACAACAGCCACATATTGATATTCATACAAAAGAGTTTTCTGTTTGTTAACTCTAACGTTGGTGTCTAGATGAAATTACGATTTATACTTATCTGAAAATGTCTTACTAACTAATTTAATACGGTCAACTCATAATAAACTAGGAATGGTCAAATAAACGAGCAATCGAGCTATTTCTAGATTCTGTGGTTAACATCTATAACTCAGTGGTTTGTAGATACAAGGCCTTTAGAAGTGACATGTCTCCCACCTCTCTTATACATAAGCTCCTAATATTTAGTATTCTTTCCGAAATATCAAAAATAAGTGGTATATCTGGACTAGCTAGGTAAGTAAAACGAACAGAAACAAAAGTATTATATGTATATACAAAGAACAGTTCTATGGAGCTCTTTTTTTAGAGTTGTTAATATCTGGAAAAGAAATTCCACACTAACAAGTTGTTTGTGTCAATTGGGACAAAGCTTTACTTAGAATTTATATAATATTAGTTAATATAAGTGCTATTTGATTTAAAAACCAAATTTTATAAAACTAGATCGGAAAATATAGTCGAAGAAATATTTAAGGATATAGACGCGTATGAAGCTTTTCAAGGTCACACGCAGAAAGAAATCACATCCAGCATTAAGTTTTCAGTTGAAATGGAAAAAGCGCTATGTGAAATACGGGATATAGGGGAAAAGTTGTTCGATGTTAAGAGAAATGTCCTCAGCTTTTTGAAAATAATTTGTGGTAATGATGAACTTGTGGTCACAAAAGCAGCAGAAAATATCAGCTTCGAGGACCCATTCTCTACAATTCTAGATATTCTGGGTTACAAGAAAGCAGCTGACCAACGTTCTATGAAGACAAAAAACGGGGTCAAATATACCTGTTTGAACTTTGCCAACTGTTTTGAACTGTTACTGAACGAATATGTATATATATGCTTTAAGAATAATGATCGAATAACCAATCCAAAACATTTACTCCAACTTTACACTTTAGCTTTAGGCTTACTTGAAAGACAAAGTAAAACCGAATATATTCCAGAATTTATAGCCTGTACTTTGATCTACGAAAAAAGAGTTACCGAAAACTACACTATTAAGCAGAAATTCAATAACTACTGGCCAAACGTTGGCAACGTATGCAGTATATTCGACACTTTGGCTTACCACGCTGATTTGTTACATTTATACTTTGACAAAAGCGAGTATATATATCTACCTTCTTTTAAAAAACTGAAAAAGAATCTCACCAATATTGAAATGTACAACATATATCCGGAGCTTTCGCAATATTCACAAGGAATTAGATTTTTCAAAAGCCTAAATGATTCGGTTTTGAATGTGTACACTC
The DNA here is from genome assembly GCA_001969505.1 of Zancudomyces culisetae. Lineage (NCBI taxonomy): Eukaryota > Fungi > Kickxellomycota > Harpellomycetes > Harpellales > Legeriomycetaceae > Zancudomyces > Zancudomyces culisetae. The sequence goes on from LSSK01000292.1 coordinate 11,121, forward strand.
TATCAAGCGATAATAAGCAAAGGCTACTCAAATTCTTAAAAGATGGAAAAAGAATAGGAGGAAAGGCCCCTGTTGAGTCAAAAACAAGCACTATAGCAAGGAATAACAAGCTTTCTTTTCTGAGAATACCACCCTTAAATATGTTGAATGTGGATGAATTTCACAGAAAAACGCATTTTGAATTTGAAGCATCAAGCGGACAATTTAATACTAGATCAACATACTACTTTCCGAGTGAAATTAGAAAAAAGCTGATTGAGATTAAAACTAAAGGTATAAACAAAGCACTAAATATATCTGAAACGACCGAAGATTATGACAAATATGATCTACATGACGTAAGGGAGAAAGTAAAAGATATGATCTTATTTGTGATAAAAGAAATGCCGGTGGTACTGTTTAAGAGTTGGTCTAGGTTGGAACTTGATGAAATCAACGAGTACTTTATGTCCTCCTTCAACCTGGTTAGATTTAATCAACTTCCCTATGAATATGGATATCTCACTAGCAAGTACATTTTTTCATATTTTATTTACAAAAAGGGCTTAAAAAACGAACAGCTTTTGAAAAAGAAGAATGAAAATGTTATCTTCTCTCTGCTTTATCTTCCGATAATTACAGAATATGCAAGACTCCAGATGTTTTCTGCGTACGATTTATTTCAACATAAACTGAATAAGGAGTTTACAAGCTTTGATGACACGAATATGCAATATATAACCTGCTGGTATAAACCAACTAAACATGAAAACATAATAAACGAAAACAAAAGCAACTCGAAATTGATTAAAGATACCATCAAATACGCCAATTCTCTAAGTGCTGATACTTTTTCAAAGCTTTATTCACGCAAATACATATCCGCAACCCATACATTTTATATGATGTATCTTACCCTAGTACTGCACAACAACTTAATAATGAATCCCAAAACGTCGGTTGAATACATAAATTTTCTCATGAGATCACTTGGATTTGAACCGATGTTTCTCTACTATAAAAAGGAGATTGTGGACAGTACATCGAATACTAAATATAACTCAATGTCGATCCAGCTTGAGCCCAAAAAGCTATATATAATCGATGACATCTTTCTACTAGGATCCGAGTCTCTTTTAAAAACAAAACCCATAACAAATATAAATGCAATTAGAACATCTGCATACTTGCCAGGATTTAAAGGGAAATTTGTCAAAGTACTGAAAAATATGGATAAGTATATGCTTTTTCTGATTTTAGAGGTATCAAAACGCAGACTCAGAATCATTGAAAGGGTCATAACACACCCCCAATCAATAAATGATGCACAGGATACATTAGCATATTTAATTACAAATATTGGCTGTACTTTGGTAAGATACTACACTGTTTCAAACGAAATCTTTGAAACATGTATTTACCTCTTTGCGTTGCTTTCAACAAGATTTCGAGTTATGATCACGTTTAATACGCTTTATTTGAGAATATGTCCAATCCTGTTTAGAGTGTATTGTGAGCTGAATATCATGCTAAACGAAAGTTCCAATAAAGAGGATGAAGCTTACACTGCAGGTATATTGTCAAAAAAAAAACTCTTGGAATTTGTTTTGTCTCACTTTTACCGAGAGAATGGAAACGATTTTATTTTTCAACTGGTCTCATCACTAACACCTGTGGTTATCAATGGCTTTAAAAATGAGCATCCATACGCCGAAGTGATTCGTGATTCATTTTATGAACTATCGCTTAGTCTTGAGAGTTCAAATATATTTGATGTCGAAGGGATGGTAGCAAAAATTTTGCATGGAGTAAACAAAATAATTAAAAACATAGCATCGGTGAATTTTGGTTTTAGAAAATCGGAACTGTACAAAACAATGAGAAGTAGGAATATCAAGAATATGGAAAAAGCGATACAAATCAAAATGGACATGTTTTCAAGCGATGTAGGTACAGAAGAAACCGATACATCGCTCTATTACAAGAAAAACAGGAAAATGTGGACAAAGGTCTTTAATAGGTCAAAAAGCGACGCAGCACACGATCAGTTGCTTGTTTTCAGCGGAGAAAGTGCACACATGTTCTCTGTGTACAATTTTATGAAGGTTGTATTAACAGCTATCTTTTCAAAAAGCAACTCGGAAAAATTTGGTGACTACTTGTATTTGTTTTATAAACTACTTCCCAATATTGCAAAGTGTAATCGGATAAGCGACGAAAAAAAAGTGGATTTATTTTTGCACTATGTAACTGCCCTATACAACTTGATTGAATCAAAATTAGGAATAATAAGTGGCATGAAAACGTTTACAAAAAGCATCTTAACCTCTACAAACGAAGAGACCGAGACGAGTGAAAGGGATGGTAGAACCCGCGGAGAAAATACGTATACTTTCTTGAGTTATGAAAATATACGTGTGAAAAAAAGCTATAAAATCATCGAACTGGAGTACATTTTGATATCCAGTGTTTGCCACTTCTTCAAAGGAGGCGTTGGGATTTCAAAACAGATTTTAGACATATTTGAAAAGGTTATTTCACTGAATATTTATAAACTGAACGAAAAGTATACCGAGATTGGGGGTAACTACGATTGTGTGTCCGATTTCTACGAAGGATTGATAAAAAACTGCAAGAAAAGGCGATTGGTAAAGGTATTCTACCTTTCAATGTGTCGGGTATATATAAAAATGATCCAACACAAACGTTTATATTACTTGATATTCAGAATTATGGATAGCTTATCAAATATGTACGACATATTAATTTATAACCAAAGACAAGGTTATATTTACACAGATCACTATCTATTTTCCAAGTTTGTGTTTACCATGAATGTACTGAGACTCTCCAACCCTAGTGATGATGATGAAATAAAAAAATCGGCAGCTATTTCAAAAAAAGAGATAATATATTCAAGGTCGTATGCAAGACTACTGATGAATATTATAATCTTTGAAAACTTCAATCCAAAGATGTTGCAAAACAACTACAAGATAGCACAAATATATTTACTTGAAAATTTAGATGAAAGCTTTTTTGTTTTCTCCAACGCTTGTTATGAAGCAACTGAAAGATTTGAGCCCAAGAGAAAACGCAGACTTAAAATCAACATGTTTGAACCAGGTGAATTTTTTGAATCAAACCAAACAGTAATCGAGCTCATGAGTAATCATAAGCATTATTTTACTGAGTATATTGAGGGGTTAAAAAGAAGGAACTATTGTAGAAATAAAACAGCTAGAGCGATGACAGTACTTGCTAACTACATTTTGGAAAGCAAAATAGAACATAATGGAAAACTAAAAGTTGACTATAGCTTACTTTGGACGCAAGTGTTTGAATTATTGGGATACCCAAGTCATAAGCGGAATGATCCTTTTGACGTTGAAGTTGCGCCATATAATGTCTTTTTGGAGGTAATTGAAAAAGTCGAAGCAAAGGCTAATGAAAATGGTGAGCCAAGTCCATTTCAAAAGAACTTATTTGCTCGTGCAAGAACAGTTATTGAAAAAAACGCATCTAGGGAGGCACTACTTGAAAATATCGATTCGGTATCTGAAAAAGGAATTGAGTGGCTTAAAGCACTATTCATTAGTATTAAAATGAATTTATGCTTTGTAAAAAAATATTTTCTGGAAAAATATGGTATTTCCTCTCTAAGCTTTGATGTGAATGACCTCGAAATTTGCAACTGCACCAGAAATCTTTTACAGTTTGCAGTAAACAACGCCGTGTTGGCATTCAAACACGCCTTTCCAACTCATCTCAGCAGGGATGTGTACAAAGAAGACACGTTCAACGTCTGTTCACTGATTAACCTCAATGCTATTCAAAGCTGCTTGTTGTATAGAAATATAAATGCGTTTAGAAATATATCCTTTAGCGAAAAATGTACTTGTAGGTCTGAAAAGCCTATAAAGTTAAGAGATAAAGACGCAAATGTATCCTATGTTGGAGATTCTCCAATCTTTTCAAACCTGGATTATGAAATAAAAGGATTGACAAGGTTAAGAAAGAGTATGGCCCTGATTAATCAACATGAAAGCCATCAGTTTTTAAATATTCAAAATGCAAAGAAATCTTTTAGTTCTGGTACAAACGCGTTGGCAAATAATCACGGATCGGAAAACGGAAAGTCAAAAGAAAACATCAGATCATATGAACCCTATTCTAATGCTGATGATGAGCATAGTGGTTCATCTGATAACTATAGCGAAAATGAGCAAATAATATTTGAGGTTATGGAAGAAATAGATAAAAGTGAAGAGGAAGAAAATAATAGTAGATTGGATACTGAAAGTATGGAGGTGGAAATGGAGTCGGAAATCCAAACAGTAACCGGAAAAGATAGTGTTAAAGAAGTGGAGGAAGAAAAAGAACTTGAGGAGTACGAGGAGTACGAAGATTCATGTTATGCCCATAGGGTACCGGAATGGAAAACAAATAACACGATGGATTTGATCAACAAAGAGAACTATATTGACATGTTTTCCGAAAAACATAACGCCATTTTGAACTTAATAGGCAAAGGATTATTGATGTTAGGGGATGGTGTAAATATACCATTCAAGCCTCTTGATTATATTCTATGGGACTTTTTGGAGTTTACAGTGCAATTTCTCTCTTTTGGTGCCCTAATAGACATTCCCATAATGATAAACGAGGAAATCAAGTTGCATTTGAATAGAGTTAAAGATTTTTTGGATCTAATGGATATTATAGGCTGTATAGGGGGTAAAAAGTATCTGAAGAGCTCAACTACCCAGATTAATAAGATGAAGTCCCCGTGGGTTAAGGAAAAGTCATCCTCAGCTAGACGATCAACACTTCGAAAAACCGTTTCTTCAGCTCTTTCCAGCTCATCAACCGCAGGGGGTAGATTAAAGAATACTATCAAGGGAAGTATTCTGAGAAGTAAAAAAAGCAGAAGTGACATACCTGAAATTAATTACTCGAGTGATAGAATCGGGAGCGAAATGCAAAAGCCATCCGTCTATGCAAAGCCAACAGAAATATTTTCAATGGAAAATGGTTATCTTTCTGCTCGAAGTAGTGCAAGGACAGTACGAAGCGTTGATGGAAGTTTTAGTGATAGCTTTAGCCAGTTTGAACAGCCTAAAGATTCAGGGGGCATGTTGTCTGTAAACTATGCCATTAGAAAAAAACAAAGCCGACCAAATATCTCTTTTTTAGGTGATACAAAAAAGAGCATGTTATTTTCAGAACCTGGGTTGGGGTACAAAAGTATATCAGGTTATTATACGCCACAGATAACAGAAAAATGTGGTCATTTCGAAAACGAAGATAATGAAGATGCCGATGTCGATGACGATGACGACTCGAAAGCTTTACCAGCGAAACTCAAGAGATCAAAATCTGATTGTGTTCTCAGAAATAGCAATGTGTACAAGGACATAGAAAGGCTAAAAAACGACTATGGTGCAAAGACAAGCTTTATTAGCTCTTCAGATGATTGCATAAAAAGCACGCTATTCAAATATAAAAGCGTAGATAGTGATGGAAAAGTATACATACACTCGTACGCTTTTGGCGACCCAGTGCGGATATTTGATAAGGTAAATAGGTCTGGGATGGGATATCCACAGGAGAAGCATATCCTTTCCAAGTACTCAAATGCGAAGGAGGACGTTTTAGTACCTTCAGCAATAAAAACTCAAGACAAGCACAGGAGGCCAAGGTTTTATCCCAATTCTCCTGTCAGAAAAAGTAACTTGAATAAATACTTGATTTCATCTACCAGCCCCAAAGATCTGGGAATAGCAGATGGTGAATTTGATGACACTGGAGAGGAGGCTGGTGCAAATACCAGCATTTCCCTGTCCACAAAGCATCACCTACAAAATTTGAATACTTCTATAGCGGGTTATTTAAAACGAAATTTGAGTTTTGCTACTCGTAACAGCCTTCAAGAAAAAGAGCATTCTAGAAAAAAAAGCAAAGTTTTTGAAGGGGCTCCTTCCGTACGCTTAGAGGTAGATGATGATGATGATGGTGATGATGATTATTGTAATGATTATAATGTTGATGATTATGATTATGGTGAGGTTAAGCTAAGGGTGCCTGGAATTGCAAAAAATGATAAAAATCAACTGGAAGTTGCCAGGGAATCATCAGGTTTTGGAAGTATAGCATTATTTAAAAATAGCAAATTCAAACACACTGGAAGTTCTATAAAATCTAGCAAGTTGAGTAGAGTCAGCTTAAGCAGTAGAAATAATAATCTTAAATCTATAAATGAGGGTGGTAAATTTTCAAAAATACTTTTACCATCTACTGATTACAATTCTTCTGAAAGCAAACTTGGAGCTGAAAATATAGAAAACGTAGGCCAAGAACGAATAAGAAGTTTTTATGGTGATGTCAAGCCAAAAATGTATATTGAAATGAGTGAAACAGAGTTTTTCGATATGGTCAGAGCGATGAAGGTGGTAAAAGAGCATTTCTACATGATTGGCCCAAATGAAGATCCTGAAAAGTATAGCGATCTACTTAGAGTACCTGAAGTAGAAGACAATAGCAGGAGGTCTACTCTAACACAAACTGATGAGGATCTGCGAGTAAATTGGCGCAAATCACGGGACAAATTCCAAGGATATACCATGTCTGCAACCGACAGTGGTACTCAAACAAAGCCCGAAGTTGAGATAAATCGTAGCGAATATGATGAAAAAACACTAAATACAGAAACAAGTTCATCCCAAGAAAAGGTGGAAGAAACGCTTGGGATATTTACTGATGTTCCAGTTAGCAAGGTACCGTATTATGTTCGTAAAAATACTTTGATGAGTGAGGCGCAATTCAACAGAATAAACGGAATAAAGACTAGCACTGTTAAAGGAGGCAGGGAAGGCAGTAGGACTGAAAGTGTAAAGACTAAGGAGAGATCTGAGAGTTGTGAAAAAGCTAAGAAAAATGAACATATTGAAACCGCTGATAGCATCAAAACCAAAAAGTCCAAGAGGTCCCAGAGGTCCCAGAGTAGAGAAAGTAGAGAAAGTAGAGAAATGAGTGATACCAACGATAGAGAGACAACAGATGAGATCGAGGGAACTGAAGAAAGAGAGGAAGGTGAAAAATTCGACGATTTCGAAACAATAATCGATGTTTGTGATCATAGAAACACGAAATACAACAAATACAAAAAAGATATCCGTACTAAGTTGTCAGTATTCAACAAAGAAATATCCTCTTACTTGCAGGTTAAAATTGCTAAGGAATACTTTGACACAAGATAAAACGGTATAGTGTAACTATTAAATGGGAAGCAGCAATATTACAGCTTTATTGAGGTAATAATACAGTAGTGAGACAAAACAGTAATCAGAACAGAAAAAAAGGCATTATCATTCATGTATTCCAGCATCAATTAGCATTGCTCACTTTTTGTTTTTTGTCTTTTTACCACTACTTTCGTTGTTTGCCAAGGATCTCAAAACTGATAGTTTCCCAACACCGCTGACTTTAGAAGCTAAAGCCTTTTCGATAGACTGGGTGTGAGAAGCTACTAATTTTTTGGTGAAGAGCTTTTTCTTTTCTTTTTCTTTGTTAGATTTTCTTTTTGTAATTTTACCTAATGAGATTGTTAAGTATTAATTGATTAAATGCGGGGTCAAACTCGCACTAAAGCATTTGTACAATAATAATAAAATGAGAAGTATGTAAGCATAGTGTAAATGGTACACAATAATGCCTAAATTTAAGAAAGAAAAAAACTCCAGAAACGGAAATTGCTATTGTGAATAAAAACATTATTTACCTCCACTAGCACCTTTGGGTGGTTTAGGTTTGGAAAAGGTATTCGAGTTGTTAGGTTTGATCTTACTTCCCTGAGCCATTTCTATAAGTTTAATGATCCTAATTATTCGTATTTCTACACTAATGCTGCGAGAACAAAGTACAGTAATATCAGTTTCAAAATTGAGATTATTAGTTCAGCACTGTGTTCAAGGCTTTTATTAAATTATAAAAGGAAGTAATTGCCAAATCAAAGGAAAAAAAAATTTTTTTATTTTAAAAATCTCCAAATTCACAAGTTAATCGGCTTAATTGCCGTTCTAAATAAACATAGATGTATGTAATAAAGTGACATAAACATAAAACAGAGTAGAAGAAAGAGGAAATTGGGTAAACATAAACGTGCAACCCAATCAAACAAAGGTAAACTTTGATTGGAAAGAGGATAAAATATTGCTAGTTTCAGATGAACCAATGATGCGCTCCAGCCTAAGAGAATCTAGGGTATCAAATAGGACATGGCACCTGGGGGTTGACAGGGAGAGATTAGAGGTTGTGTCGGATTCTAGCAGGTTAACAATTTCGGGATAGTACTGTGGATGTTCTGGTAGGGAGTAAAAAATGATCTGTTTTATACCTCGAATTTTGTATCTGTAATAATAGTGGAACCTTTCAGAATACAGCATCACAGAGGAGTTGCCATGGAAAAAGTGAGAGCGAAATCGAGAAACATTGGATTTAGAAGTGTATTCATTCAGAAAAGCAGGAGATTTGATTAGCTCTTCGCGAGATACAAATCTTTTAAAAACAGAGCTCGGGTTTTCAGTGATGTGGTTGATATAGTTTCTAACGCGTACATAATCAAAGTAGCTAGATACAAAGACAAAGGTGCCTGGTACAAAGAGCAGTTTGGAGAAGTTTTGGCAAAAATAATTGAACCTTTGGTCTGTGGGCATAACCTGTTTCTCAGGATCAGAGCCCGAGACCAATGGGGAAGGGATTTTGTAGAAAACCTGGGGCAAAGGTTTTGTGGTAACATGGTTAATGGATGAGTTGGTTGTAGAATACAGCGATGCAACTTTGTATTTTCCGTTTATGTTTTCACATGTGGAATTGAATATACTGAGAATTTCAGGAGTAAAATAGTCAGTAAAAAGCAGGTTTTGGCGAAAGTACTTGCTGTTGGCATCAAGGAAATACGACTGAACGCGAGAAAAGTCGGTTGAAGGATGTATTTTTTTAGGCACATTGTTGATCTTTTGAAGAATACTGAGAACGTGCTCCCAGTTTTGCATCAAAAATGCGTCGCATTGATCCATAACCAACACTTCTATACTACTCAAATAGTCATACTCGCTTCCACTTTTAGATGTGCCCGCCCCTTTGCTTCCGCTGCTATTTTCTGAGGACAACTTTAGGCCCAATGGCGATGCAACAATTATGTCTGAGTTGTAAAATTCAGAGTACAAGCAAAGGCCCTTATTCATATTGAGCCTCACGCCCAGTCGAAAGGAGTCATCAATGTTTCCTGCAAATATTTCTTGATATTCCTCAGGTTTACCCGCATTGGTTGTTTTTTCGGGATCGTCAAATTCTTGTTCAAACCTTTCAATGTTTAATACTTTGTTCATTCCAATTAGCTTTATCAAGATTTTTATAAAATTATAGGCCATATTACGATATGGAAATAGTATTAGCACTGTTGGTCTATTGAACCCCTGATCCTTAATTACTTTTTCACTATTTGTTTATTAGTAATACCCTTATATCAAACTATGTTCATCGTTTATGTTTTCAAAATTAGTATCCCGAGAAATCGACTTACTCTATTGGTTTTCCCTCTTTTTCTGATTTTAAAATCCTAGCGTTGTTCCTGATAATTCTATCCCGTGACCTAAATTAAAGGACATTTTATTACATACAAAACATTTTTTACAGAGCCAAGTAAGTGGTTTTATACACTGCTAGAATGGAGAAACGAACATAACTCTTACTTTAAAAGATGATTCAAGATATGAAGCGCATAGGTTGTCATGATCTGTTTGGAATTCTTGTAAGTTCGATTTCCATATACTACGTCCTTATACGTGTTCATTATTTTGAATAAACTTAATTGAAGATCCGTTGCATCTGTAAATTTAGTCATTTATCATTAATGGAGTTTTAATAACTAGATTCCAGTTAAACCTTAAAAAAAAAAAGTTTATCCCTACCTTCTTTACCTACAGCAGAGGCGTTCATACTAGAGAAATTATTTACAAGGCGAGTTTTTACTTGATAGCTGGACAACTTCTTTGATTTGGTGCTAATAATCTCTTTGAAGGTTTCTTGAACTTTAGAATGCTGAGGGATATAGTCCATCACCACGTTTAATTCTTTATCTTGAAATGTAATTGGCTCTAGTATGTTGTCACCTTTACTATCGGTTAGAGTCAAACATTTAGATATTTCGGCCTCTAAATAGCTGGTTCTTTTAACAAATGGATCTAAATTATTAGGTAAATAAAGATATAGATAAGTTTATTGTCCATAAACTAATATTTTTTTTAGAGTTTATACTTATTTTGACGTTATCTATTTACCGTTCTCAGTGCTTATCCCGTTCGATTCATCTATTAAAATTATATTCAAATCCCAGATTAGTTTACACCTATAATCAGCATGAAAAGTCTAACTAAATCAACTTTTTAAGCCTCAGAGGCTAAAATCAATCGCACAACGCAACGCTATTGTTTTCGTACCATTAATTTTATCTGGTTCCTCTTCTATTTCTGATTCTTCTTTGCTATCCTCAGTTATAACATCTCCAAAACCCAATACGCTATTGTTCTTTTTCTTTCTTGCCGATTTTTTCTCGGAGTCATGAGAATTTCCATTTATAGTGCCATTTTCACCTACTGCACTTGAATTTTCTCTCTGTACTTCAATTTCTGACTCATCGTTACCTATCAATTCTATTAGCTTCTTTAGCTTGTCTTTTGAATTCTTTTTTTTCTTTTTAGTAAATTCGCGATAGTCGATTTCATCGATGCTTTTGTCGTCAGCCACCTCGTGTTTGATCAGTTGCCCAGATTCTTTAGCTCTTTTTGATGTTTTTCTTTTTTTCTCGCCTACTGTAAAAGTTCCTACCATATTTGTCATTTTTTTACTAAATGCATTGGTGATCGCCTCATCCAGGCCTCCAAATTCCCCTTTGGAATTGAGTGGATCCAGCTCTCCATACTCCCTGAGCTTTGCCAACTCCTGTCTTGTGTATTTTGCCTTTCCCTTTTTTCCACCTTTACTTTGCTTCATCATTTTCGTCTAGCTCTTGTACAGACAACCTATTTTAGCTGTTTTTTTTTTTAACAATATACTAAATGGTTTATTGATCTTTTGTGTGGCAGTTTCCGATTTCAGGTTGGTGGTTGGTTCGGAGAAAAATTTTTTTTTTTTGGTTAGAAAAAAAATGTATGAAATCAAAAAACAGCAATTTGAAGAAAAAAATTTTTATTTTTTGGGAAATGGAAAACTATGCCAACAAGAATTCAAGTGGTGGGGGGGGGAACAAAATTTTTTGGGCAAGCTGTACAAATAATGGTCAAAATTCTATGACTTTATCGGATAAACTTGGATACCACCAGCTACAATTATTTATCTACTAGCAAGAGTTTCTGAAAAAAGCAGAATAAAATTTAGCTTTCAAGGTGGTTGCGCAATTTGCCCCATCTCACTGAATGTGAAAACAGTTTGAGCAAAGGAAAACGAAGTGTTAACACAAAATGAAATATATCTTATTATAAAGAGCTTATTAAGCTCAGGTTTGGCGTGTTAATTCATGTGTACTGGCATTTTGCACTCCTATGAAAAGCAAACATTTAGCAATACTGGCTCTATGTGTGTCAATCATGTTTATTGAATTATTTATGTACGAATTAAATATTAGCATTAGTAAAAATAGCAAGATTAAGTAGAGAATTAAACAAGATCAATTACTACCCAACCGTATTTAGTAATGATAATAGAGGATGTGTACTTCTGAATACAAGTGAGTAATAAAACAGTGAAATAACTGAATTGACGTCAATTTTTGGTACCGCAACTAGTCATGGTTTTTATTTATAGATTTTTAAGTAGTTATACAAATTATACCTTTAATTGTGAACCTGCTTAATTAATCTTTATTAAATCCTTTCGTTAGAAAAAAAACAGTCCTGTAATTGAACTGTTAATGCAAAAGCTTCCTAAACACCGCCTCCCAGTAGCCAGCCCCATTGCAGAATAGCACTGCTCTTGTAATTGCGGTTTGCATTTTTTTTACTGTTTTACGTAAATTAGTGCTTTGTCATCATAACATAGCTCAATAAATAATAAAAACAGATACAGTTAGCTTGTGGATTTAAATTACAAATGGCTTAATTATTAGCTACATAAAAATTGTTGATTTATACATACAAGATATTCTTAGACAAATCAAAACAATTTCGAGATTAAATAATTCCCTCATTTAATCTACGTCCGGAAAAAATGAGTCTTAATAAGCTCCAGAAACTAGAAAAGTAGGGCAAATTAGATGGGTATTAAAAGATCAAACATCACTTCATCACGCCTGGTTGCTATGCCTTTATACAAAAACATATGGAAAAAGTGTGCTATTTGAAAGATTGAGGTAAATAATGTTAAAAAAAAACGAGTAATGATAAAACAAGAATCTAAAGAACAGAATATTATTATTTTAGCCAAACTTAATAAAATACTTGTAAAGCAGGATTAAAAGTATTCTCTGTTTAATAATTTATATACATTACAAAATAAAAAAATCGAAAATTATAAAGATAAGAAAACGAAAAAAAATCCACAAATGGATCCAATTTGGCTAGCTATATTCGAGGGACTGTCGTTTGTAATGTTCATTCATTTATTCGCCAATATTGAGGAAATACTACAAAACGATCTCGGAATCAGAATAATAAAGATCATCAAAAAGCTAACAGAGAAGACCTACCAGACTATACTTGGGCAAAAGAAAGATAAAGGACAAAAACAAGTCGCAGAAAGTAATGATGGTACACAGGATGGTATCAACAAAGAACAGGGTTATATACCCACTAGAAGGAAAACAAGTAGCGAATTAACGGTTAGAAAGATAAAGGGTGCACTCTTTGCAGTGTTACTCAGTATTACTCTTACCAGCTACGTGTTAGCGACAAATGAAGAAAAAGTAAGGCAGTATCCTATCTATTTTGCCTAAAACGTCAAAAAGCAAGGGTGTAATTTTTTAAAACTTATTCAAAATAATACATGGTTTATCCATCTAACAGTTAAACCCAAATTTCAATACTAATTAAATAGGGACTACAATACTCGGTGTCAAAAATGGGCTTTAATTTTAAAAATGAACCACGAGCAACAGTCCAAACACTTATTTCATTGGTTCTTCTGTATCTAGGACCAATATATGTTGACTATCTCTTAATGAATCACCCATGGATGTTGATACGAGAAAGTTTGATTATGAGTTGGTATGAGATAGAATCTTGCAAAGAGAATATAATTGTGAGTATAAACATAATCAGCTAACTTTTTTTTCAATAGCATTTATATACTGTAGATACCAGAATTGTGGGAGGGGGGGAGGATATATAAAGATAATTTATAGACGTGCGAACTTGTACATCTTAACAAGAAACCATTTAAAAATAAATAGGGCCCGGTATTAGAAGAGATTGTTTATAGGGCATCCATTATTCCACTACTTTTAGAGGCTGGATTTGGAAAAGAAGCAGCGATGTTTATCTCATCAATTTTATTTGGAATAGGTAATAACCTCAACCTATACTATTTATAACTATTTTCATAGAAATACAACCAATATCTTAATTATGTCTTTAATCACTATCCCACTAGCCCATTTATATCACATAATTGAAAAGCGGAAAGCCAAATGGCCTTGGAGTAAAATAATACCACCTACAGGTAAATAAATTTTAAAGCGTTGGTATTATATACAATCTCACTGACCTCTTTCTAAAAAATAGCTCTTCAGTTTACCTACACGACGATTTTCAGTCTCTTTAATGCATATATCTTTACCAAAACCCGTAAGTATTCCTCCAGCTACAGTATCTAGTGAATTTAACCAACCTTCGGAAATAATTGATTCTAATACTAGATTGTAATGTTACATAGAAAGCGTATATGCCTGTATATTAAGTCATGTATTTTGTAATGTGATGGGATTGCCAGATTTGGGCGCATTGAAGGAGATAGCTGCTTACAAGCCAAGTAAGAAAATGCCTGTATTATTATCTGTTTGTTTATTATTGTTTGGTTAAATTTTCTACAATTTGGATACAATTGATTTATATATCCTAACATTATTTTTGTAATTATAGCATCAGTAATTGCATACACTGTTGGTATTCTAGGATTTATACTTTTGATGACTTCATATTGAGTTTTGTTAAACACTAGAGTTTTTTTTTTACGTATGTAATTATCTACACATTATACTGGGCTATAATGATAACTATGCTATTCCACTTTTATGCTTAGAGAATAACTTCTGTTTATAAACCTTTGTCGTTTCTTGCTTAAGCAAGTCATTCCTATGTGTGTGTATATCTGTGGGTTTTTTTTTCTGAAATAATCTATTGAGAATCATTATTTGAAAGTCATTCAATAAAACAATTGGATAAAAATAATAGCGAAAGCAAAATTGCTGTTCTTTGAGTTTTTGGTATTTGCAC
>LSSK01001553.1:0-32314 GCA_001969505.1 Zancudomyces culisetae
GCCAAAGTTGTTGCAATGTTCTGCAACTGCAGTCGCATAAGCTCTGCTGGTGATGGCTGGAGCTGGGTTGACGGGTCAGATGGACGAGCCGAGTCAAGTGGATCGATATCGAACACTACTGTGCGGCTTTCATAATCAATACGCAGCTGGAACTCGCCGCGTTGTGCGCCCATCACTATAAACTGCTCTACCTCAATTGGAGTTAGTGATAGTGGTTCCTCAAATGCTGCAAGGCTGTACAATACCTCAAGTCGCACTGTACTGTATACCTGCGACAACTGCTGAACAAGCTTTGTCAGTGTCACACTGCGCAACAATGGCACGTACTTGGCCTCATCTGCACGTGGGACCACATGGTCTCGCAGAATTGGTGCAAGCGACTTGCATATCGACAATGGGTGGAACTGCTTCTCCAGCAAATAGTACAGCGGTCTTAGCTCTGCACGTGCGTTCTCCAACACATTCAGCTGCTCCAGATTTTTGATCAATGATGCTCTGGTTGGTGGTGTCTGCAAAAGCAACAATGATGTAAGCTTCTTTGTTCGATTGAATGCTGCTGTCTTCAATGATGACTGTGCGTGCTGGGCTGCTACAATTGGCACCGAAAGTGTACTCAAAAGCGCATTGTCTGCTGCCCGTTGCAACTCCTCCGCACCAACTGTCTTTGCCTGTGTTCTAATCAGTTCATAGTAGCATTGCCATGCTGCTGCAAAGAACAACTTGTTGTCTGCCTTGTACATTACACGTGCAAGCTTGTCGTAGTAGTCTGCTAGTGCTGCAACCTTCACTGTCCTGCGTGTTTGCACAATCAGGTTGTGGATGTCTTCAATCACCTTGAATGACTCTTGCCACAACTCCATATCTGTTGCTACCTTCAACTGATAAAATCTAGTATCCATAAATCTCTGGATGGTATCTGCATCATTCAAGTTTACCTTGTGCTGTTGCTGTGGTCCCTTAACCGCAAATTGCAAATGTGTTCTCAACATCTCACTAAGCTTTTGGTACTCAGCCTTGCGTTGGTACTCCAAACAGAACTGAATTGCCTGTCTGGATATGTCTTGGTATAGCTTCTCCAACTTCAAGTTGTTCTTCAGCAAATCTACCATGTTACGGAAGTTCTCCCACAAGAATTTCAACCATGGTGTAACCACTGCCCGGTCTGTTCGGTCTTTGCTTTGCTCAGCACTTACCACACTTAGCAACATCGATTCTGGTGTTTCCATCTCTTCCAGATCTTCGATTGCCTCCAGTGCTATCTTGTCGGCTGTCTTTCGAGCCAGTTTTACCTTCTCCTCCGCCAATTGCAAAGTATATCCTACTGCCTTTTCTATCAACTCTATGTTTGTGTTTTGTGTCATGTTTCTGAACAGCTGCAGGGATTCACGGAGAACTGTGCTTTTTCTTTGTTCAACCGCGAGCTCAATGACCTTTTTAATCACTGTCCATACTACGTCGGTTCCCGAACTTGCTGCTTTTTTGTTCATCAGAGCATTTGTCAGGGTTTGCAGTGCTGCTGCACTCTGCCCAACTGCAAGCAATTCCTCTGATCTTTTCAGAGCGTTCTCTGGTCTTTGAAAAAGTGGTGCCATTTTGTCTGTTTCGCTTGTTTAATCTTTTGATTTACTTTGTTGCTGCTTTTTGTGTGTCGTGTTTGTAATCTTCTTTACAATCTTGGCTGTCGCTTAGATAATAATTGAGAATTTCCAAATCAATCAGTACGTATTAATATACTATAATATAAAATAGTGTATATTCTATATTGATGTTTATACCTGGGCAATCTCAATCTACTACTTTTGACTGTTTGTATACTCCTATTATGTGAAATATGCAAACTGCTCCCAATCGAGATTGTGTATTGTTAAAATACTTTGTATTATTAAAACGCTTTTCTTATTTTCACTTTTGTTTACCACAAAAATAATAATTCAATTCTCTGCATTGATTTGCCCAGTTTGGCCGGAAATAAAAAAAGTTTTGTCTTGACAAAGAAAAGCTAAAGAAAAAAATTTTTTTTTTCAATTCCAACCCTCTTCATTCTGACCCTTGTCGCTTGTGTTTTTCATTAATTATTACTATTATTATTGTTTTTTTTTTGACTTTTTATGTTGCTCGAATTTTGCGTGAAGTTTAGAGTTTGAGTTTGGGTTTAAGATTGGATTTAATTTTCGTTGGTACTCTTTTTTTTTTCTCTAAAAATCAGATTAAATTTTGTCAGCCATTTCAATAAAAAGTTACAAAAAAAGAAAGATGCAAATGGACTAGATGGATAGCGAGATGGTGTGTTGGAAGCGCCTCTTGTCTTGGTTTGCTTATTTCCAGATATACTATATTTCACGAGAATCCCTCGATCAAATAAAAAAGTTAACAGGTTACAGCAATCCACTTTTGTTTGGGATACCATCCACCACCATGACGACCACTTGATGGATATCTTGCCCTGTTTTATTCTTATTTTCCATCATGTAGATGTGTATACAACTGTTTAGCCGATCACAATAAATATCAAACTCATTGACTCCTCTGTACTAACGAAAACACGTTTAGATGTTAAAACATGGACTGGCTTTATTTTTATAACATCAATCCTAGTCATAAATAGAACTAGTCTCAGTTATACTTGTACCTTTGACATTATGGTGTGAACTCTATCACAAATAACATCAAAGCCCCTTGCAAAATAGGGACTGTATTCACTTTGTCCAGTTGCTAACCGTTTCATAAATGCTAAGAATAAAAAATTGCACAGAAAATTAATACTAGTGGGGATATTTACAGCAACAAATCAGCATTATTTTTTTATTACAATGCACAACAAATCAAAGAGCCAACAAATCGATTAAAAAGCTGATAATATTGCCCAAGATTCCTTCTTTTGAAAACTTTTCGGATTATTAAAGCAATTTTCAGCATGCAAACAGAGTGATCCTGAAAGCAATTCAAATAGAATGGTAATGAATGAGAAGTAGACTAGACGTAGAACCAAACCATTAAAACTCACGTTTGAAATCCACCCTTCCAAAGTAAGTTAGGGTATAAGAACCGTACACAAATTCGATGCTCAAGCTTCTGGACGTAAACCTGAAATAATATTATAAAGTACATAGTACATATCAATACCAGTAGTGTGGACGGAAATAGTGATAATAGTAGTAAAGATAAAAACAGTATCAACAACAGTATCAACAACAACAACAGCGACAACGGTAATAATAACAATGAGTTTAATATTTAGTAGAATAATAGGTCGTTCTGGTATACCAAGGTAATTTTGAATTTGTACCTTTTGTATTTTTTATTCACTATTTTTGCTCCAAAATGTTATATCTTTACGCAACACAACAGCTGTAAAGAGGTCCTTCGGAAAATGGTGCAAAAAAAAAAGCAACGAAAGCAAAAATTGCTTTACTTGTATCTGTCTTTCCTTAACTGAAGCTGAATTAGTGCTGATAATATTTCCATTCGCCAAAAGTCATGTTTTTATATGTTAACTATTATTGTACTGAACTTGCTTTAGCTAATGAACCGTATAATTATATTTTATTAGCGGATGTACAACAGTAAATATACCAAAATGCCGTTATACAAATACACCTACACATCTTTTAAAAACCACCCCAAAGAGTACAGAACCAAATTCCTATCTGGCTAGAAAAAGAACTTTAAAAAGTATACCTTGCTTTTATGGGTTGAGGATATCTATTACTGCTAAAAACAAGTATTACAGCATCTGTAAACATAGCTTTTGCACTACAACCGGTAAATACTACACCAAAGACATCCCTAGACAAGCTGAAAAGTGTGAAATCAGTGGAAGTGATAAGAAGCGCGTCAATGGGACTGAGAAAACAGTTGCAAATGTAAGTATCAAGACGAATAGAAAAATATCTTTTAGTCTGTATAAAAAAAATTATTACAAAATTGAAAAGAGAACAGCGTTCTTTTATGTGGATTGTATATTACTAATTTCGTTCTTCGGAATGAAGATATATATATAGTCTTAGGTTATGTATTCTTTGTAATTGCCATAATAGAATAGAATATTACTAATTTTCTAATTAAAATTTAAAAAATCACGTGAAATAGATATTTGAAAAAGCGAGGATACAGTTTGCAAGTATTAAGGTAGGTTACAAGTTTATAGACTTTAAAACTGCAGTGATATGGGATCATTCTGCGGTTCACTAAACTATGCGTTTTTTTCTTTGTGACACCTTTATTAATATACGATTAGATTGATTATCTGAATACTGCACCTACACTTCGGTTATTGGCAAAAAAGGTAATACAGTTTAAAGGATTCGAGGTATCTATGGTCAAAAATATATAGAAAAAAACCATCATATGTGCTCATCATACCAGTAATGAATGCAAATAGATTGAGCTAGGTAGCGAGCTCCGAGAAGAGATATTGACAATACCAAACATAATAACAATACTTCGAATTATTGGCACACCGTATCTGGGATATTTAATAGTACAGGGAAGGTATACGGAAGCAGTAATTGGATCTGTCTTGGTTGGAATAACAGACGCCGTAAGTTTTTCTTTTTTCTTCTTTTTTCTCTTTTTTTTATATTTGTATTTCCCAAAAGACGTATAAATATTTAACTGTTAAATGCTACGAATAGTTGGACGGATACATTGCCAGAAAGTTTAACATGAAGTCGGTCTTTGGCTCGATAGCAGATCCAGCAGCAGACAAGATATTTGTCGTAACACTGACCCTGTGTTTGACATATTCAGGGTTGATTCCAAGTATGTAGCAATTTAAATGTGTATTATATATATATAAATATAATTTTAGTTGTTGGGTTTTTAGGGCCAAGTATGTATATAGTAGTTTTTGTCAAAGAATTATGATTTGCACATTGCGATTATTGTGGCAGAGACTTAAACTTTGTAACTATAAGTTTCGTTTTTATGTATATCTAGAACTACTATCAATCTTGATAATCGGAAGAGATATAGGTCTGGTGCTTTCAGCCTTTTTGATTAGATATAAAACATTGCCAGAGCCAGTAAGTTTACCAAAACATTGCACCACACTAAAACTATTATTATCGAGCATTCATAATTTAATAGATAAAGAGAGAACCCTATACAAAAATGATACTGATGACAAAAATACTAAAACTAGAAAACTTTCAAAAGATACTGGGATATGAGTCTACCATCAGTTTCGGTAACACCCTCAGCGATAAGTAAAATCAACACGCTATTGCAAATGGCAGTAATAATCAGCGGGTTACTATGTCCACTATTCAACATATCACCATCAGAGGTTGAAGGAATAGTATATCTTCACTATTTAACTGGGATAACAACAGTGCTGTCAGGAATGGGCTACCTGCTGTTTTACAAAAAAACACTAAAAACAGTTCAATCGGCTGCCAATAAGGAATTAAAAAGATTCAAAGCATGATTTAGCGGAATATGGTCCGTAAAGTTGACTCTTTTGTTGACCTTTAGAACATGTCGAGAATCAAACTGCATATCCAACAGATTGTCACAGTTTGCTCCATTACTGAACCCTAATCTTAGACTAAACACTCTTGGTGAACCAAACTCGTTTTTCCGCTCATAAACCTCAAACGTCAAATGCGTTAGGTAGTCCAACTCGCTTATTTGGCTTTGAGGGATCAAGTAATTCGTTGTCAACTTTGCCTCGTACACAAGATTCAATAGCGTATACAAATGGCTCTCCTTTGTAAAGAAAAATCTCGAAAATGGCCGCAGTGACTTGCCCTTTGACAACGACATCACCTCTAGATTCTTAACGATCTTTTCCAATAACAGCCTGGATCCCTTGATGCCAATTACATGCTTTTGGTGACCCGATATTCCGAACTCTCTAGGTGTCACAAAATTGTATAATATTTTGGTTTTAAAGTATAAATCTCTCAGATCATTTTGGTACATTTGTGGGTAATTCTCGTTGGAGTTGATACTGGCGCTACTTTTGTTCCCAGCTCCTTCCTTAATCGTATCTTCAAGAGCTATATGTTGTTTTTTTCTTTTATCTTCGTTTGGACGGCCATTTTCGTTTTTATTTTTGTTAGCTTCAGCATCCATATTAAGGGAGCTAAGCAATAATGAAATTGATCCCCTCTTTCCGTTGTTTCTCATCAACGCTGCAGTGCTATTAGACAGGTTAGAGTGATCCAACTCGTCCTCAAACTCCGAACCATTGCTATTTGCGCCTCCAATAATACCAAAATGAGGCATTTTACCTGTATATATATTGGATGTCACATTTATACTTGTATTCCCAACATCTGTCGCTTTTGCTTCCTCACTTCCCACAGTTGTTTTTTTGGTCATTGATCGAGCATTTCTGGTAGATTGGTGCGTAATAACTGGCCCTGTGCTAATACTTCTTCGCATCTCTGTCCTCTTGGAAACGGCATTTGTGTGCAATACAGTACCGTTTGTTGGATGGGTTCCATCCAACTGCGCTGTTCCACCTCCACCTATTTCTTTTTCACCTTGCTTTTTTCTTTCTTCTCCCCCTTCTCTCCACCAACCCCACTCTTCACCACCACCACCACCACCACAACTACCACTACCATTTTTATAACTACTACTACTCAACTCTGACAGTGATGTACTTTCAATATACGAATCAATAGGGCAGAATATTTTTTCCAAAAACCTATAGTTGTGAAGTGCATCATACTTCAACGAATCATGTAGCTCTCCTATCTTGGTAGGTTCAAATATAACATCCTCCATGGTCTCAAATCGGAAATCTTCCAGCATTTTTATCCATCTCTCTCTGAAAAGCTCTGGGGTTTCATAACAGCACCACTCTGGTTGTATCTCTTTAATTTTTTCTGGACTCAAAAGCGTAAAGTTCCTATTCATTATACCTACCAATTTGTTTAATAAATACCCAATAGATTTTATAAATTCTCTTGGGTTATTGCAACCGTTTTCTCCCAAGCCACTATTAAATGTAATGTTGTTTTCTTTTAGCGTTTTCATAAAATCTATATCAGGCGTGGCATAAGGATTGGTTAGAATGGGGCCTCGGTAATTAAAGTAATTTCGCAAATGTGTCTTTGCTATTTCCATTTCTGGTTTAGCGTCCGAACTATCATCTAGCATTTCAGGGCATGTCCTAATATAATTTTCTGCATCTGGATCTTGCTCTATTCTTACTACCTGGGGGCATACCACCTTATGGAACACATCAACAGTTGCAGCTACCCTTCTTTCCGAACTTTTGTACAGCTTGATATTATCCAGCAGTTTTGGATTCAGTAGCTTCAAATCCTTCTTTATTGTCTCTGCAAGATCCTGTGCCTGGATAAGCCCAGCATGTGTACATTCTCCTCCCCATTTTATTATTACCTGGACATCAACAAGTTCTCCTGACTTTTTAGAGAAATTGGACTTCAATTGTATTTTGGTGCCTACCAGCTTCATCTTTCTGTATAAGATGTCCTGAATAGCTCTAAGACTATTATTATCTGAGTGACTGTCGTGGGTTCCATTAACAAGCTCACTCTTGACTATTTCCAAAAATCTACTGAGCTCTTCCTCTTTTTTGAGAATCACTTCATTTTTACCATTTTTCAAGTATTCCATTATTTTTTGGCTTCGGATATTATATTTAATCTTCTGTTTAGGTGTTCTGTCTGCATGTCTGCAAACACTAAAAATTCCCTTTAATGTCCACTGACTCTCATAATCCGGTTCATCCTCTTCTGCCATATCTGACCCCCTGACAAATTTAGACATCCATGAGTTTTTCATCGCATCAATAAACCATTTGTCTAATGTAAATGCAGCGCTATCGTAGTACTCGTTTTTTCCCTTGACAAACGACCATCCATTAACGTCCATAACCATCGATCTGTCATTATCCCTCAACAAATCGAATCCGCACACTTTTTGTCCAAATCCCTCGTTTATCTTTTTCGCCATCTCAACTTCTTTCTCACTAAGCGTAGTTTTGTGTCTTACTTCCTTTCCTTCCGCATTTCGCCTCACCACTCCGTCAACTACCGGCGATTTGCGTGTTTCTGCATAAATGTGGTCGTTTCCAAGTATGTAAGCCTTAACATCCACAGAGTTATTTGTATCAATAAATTCCTCATATATATACGATCCATCCTGTCGGATTTCACTCAGCTCTGGATAATATTTACTAGACTTGTTTCCAACTTTTCTAAACAGCTTTCTTACACCACCTCCCTGATCTTTGGGATAATAAATGTATATATTGTGATCTTCGGCGTCAACTGGTTTTTCCACAAACGGTTTTCTCATCTCAACACCGTCAACTTTT
The DNA here is from genome assembly GCA_001969505.1 of Zancudomyces culisetae. Classification (NCBI taxonomy): domain Eukaryota; kingdom Fungi; phylum Kickxellomycota; class Harpellomycetes; order Harpellales; family Legeriomycetaceae; genus Zancudomyces; species Zancudomyces culisetae. The sequence goes on from LSSK01001553.1 coordinate 8,300, forward strand.
ATTGTGTCCTCATCGACTATCTCCACTTTACTGTAAACTCCTTGAAGCTTTTCTCCAAGCCTAACACCATATCGGCTATAAATTAAATCCTGTGCTGCTTTATATAGCTTTGGGCCTCCATCTCGTTGTGCTAAAATTCTCCGTGGTGTATCTATACCCAGCGTATCCAACATCTCCAAAACGATTCTTCTGTCAAATAATAGGTGCTGGAGTCTGGTTGAGTTTACAAGATATGGTTTTCTTTCCATAACATACTGTGCTGCTTTATCCAATGGAAATCCTGTCGAATAAAACGATAATAGAATATCGCACTTTGGCCATTTACTGACATCTATTTATTTTTAGTTTATATTAACACACTGTAAGTAACCGCACAATGTAACTTAACAAACATATTGAAATATTTATAATTGCTCTGTAATAATGCATTCATCAAATAAACAAGATATAGAAATACCTTCGTTTAATATAGTCTGGTCACCAAATATTATCACTTGATATCTTCCATACGACATTAGACGGTCGAGAATGTTTTGCATGGCTCTAGACCTGGCCTTTTGATCCATTGCACAGACCCCAACAATAGCTATTTTATTATTATTTTTTGTCATCGAATTAGTATTCTAGTGTTGGTACAGCTAACCTTTATATAGCTGAAAATATATCAAAGAAAATCATCGATAGCAATAGGGCTACTAGAATTTATACTCAAGCTAAACGCATTTTATAAATACAAAGTCGTGTGTAGCAACCATCTAGATAATATAATACTGAAGCCTACTTTTTCTCTTGAATTTTGTTGGAAAATCAAAAAAGTGTGGAGATTTGGGGTAGATTGTATCGGCTGTTTTACCGTTCTCATACCCATTCTCTGCGTATCCGCTCGGATCCAAATATCCATCTTCTTTTGGTCGGTTTGTATCTATCGGGGATGGCTTTCTTGGACTGCCTTTACCACTCATTATCGTTTATTTTTATCTAAAGAGATTGCTCTAGGTGTCAAAATGTACGTTTCCTCTTTATATTTTAGCAGATACTTTTTTGTGGTTCGATTTAGGATTTCAATCGTCGTGCCTACTTTTTTTAGTCTTACTTTCAAATTTCAACCTTAAATGTTAAAGGTTTATCAAGTTAGATTTAGTTCAAGCTCAAATAATATAGTTTATTATCTTTTGTCAAACTATAATATGCTCTTCAAGAAGAACAGAATCAAAGCAAACTATTATTTTTATAGGAAAAAAAAAGTTGATGAAACTAACCCCAACTATTTAAAATTTTGGGCTCCACCACATGAATAGAAAAGTAATCCAAAGTTGGATTCGCTTAGCCCTTCTCCAAGCACATTTCAGACCTATTGAAGTTGGTCTAGAGCCGTGTTGAAAATGGTGGTGTACATAAATGAGAATGTGTCAAATAGGCTTTCCCAACATAAGAACCAACGAATCAAGCAGTCGTAAAAGCATTTGGTAATGATACTTGAAATATGCTTACTTGTTTTGATCCCACTCATTTTTCCTTGATTGCATGTGCTTTTTAGCGGGAAAAATCCGGTATTTGATTCAATAACTCTATTTGGAATCTACACTCAAGTCTCCATAGACGAGGTAACGACGAACAAAAACACATTCCTAATTTTATTTAAGGAAAGAGTGGAATTTCATTTACATTTTAGCAGGGGAAGGATCAGGAATAAATACCATGCATGCGTTCATCAAAACATCAACTATCCAAGCCATGAATTTACATTCCTGCATGAGACGTAGGTTTTGGTCGCATGTTTCTAAAATTAACACTGGGATATGAATTTATACCTCACTTCACCCACTTTATTTTGATATCACAGTCATTTATATATTACATATTGTATTTACAAACTGGAAAAACCCTTTCTTTGTGCTGCGTTAACCAGTATCTTGTAACCAATATCGATTCCCTAGCTATCATCAATGATCAATTTATTTGGAAAGATATACAAAAATACAATCAAGTGCTTTATACAACTTGTCTTGAATAGTTATAAAAACCAATCGGTTCATTCCTTAGAGCAACTTGGCTTTTCCAGCATGGCATCAGAATACGAATGTGTGTATTTTAGTAGGCCCAGGTGTATTGTAAGGTATAAATAAATCGAATGTACAAAAATACACTAAAACATATCAACGGATGTAATAATTTAGCTGACACGTTATCCGTTTCTTAGCGGTTATTTAACACCTCCGAGTTTCTCCTCTCTTTCCAAAACCGACTTGTCTACCTTGAGTAAAATGACAGTTCTGTGGGGCTTTCTCTCAACGGGTACCGAATGTGCGGTTACTCTCGCAGGCTATGTAGGTATATAAGAGTCAATTCTGTATTAAATAAATAAAAAGCAGGGTATACTCGATAGTAGTCACACAATTATATCTAACAATATTTGAGATGTAAAAAAAAAATGGAGTAGGATGGCAGAGTAAAGAAAAATGGAAATAAAATAAAGCAACAGTATACACACTTACACACAAACTGGCATCCATTATTGCCTCTATAATCCCAGATACAAATGAGCTGGGGCTAAAAGAAGACATTTCTTTTGGTACGGAAATAAACTTAAAAACCAAAGGCTCATTATCTGTTATCATATCTATTGTGTAAAGTATTCACACGTACAGCTGTTGGTTATTTTGATAATGATATATTGTTTTAAAAGTACGTATGTATTGGCTTCTCGACCCATGCGTATTTCTACCTCGTGGGTATTTCAAAAAATAAATAAGGAAAAGCGTTTGGAGAGATAAGAACAGTATATGTCAACGTCTTATTCCCCATTACCAATAAACGTACATTCATCTTTGTTCTCGGTACTTTTCTCCAAGGAATCTGCTGGTTTTCCAAAAAGAAATTTCCAAACTACAGTGTTTATGTAGAGCAGCACATTCAGCAATCTGTTCTCTCGCTTAATCACCCTCTCTCTGGCCATCGTCAGCTCATATACCCGAATCCCAACCCTGTATCCTATCTCTGCCAATCTATGTAAAGAAATAAATACAAAAGATTAAGAGGCTCAGCTGCGAAAATCTTTTAAATAAAATATTCAGTGCCTCTTACTTTTGTTCCAAGTCCTGGATTCCCACGACTCGATTCTGCGAGTATTGAACAATTTCTGAAAACAGCAATGCATATAAACCCAAGCTAACCTATTTTATTCATGTATCCACTGCAGTCATTCATTCAAAGAAAAATGCAAAAAGACTACAAAGAAAACTACAAAAATAGAGGATGATTATTGGTGTGTATTATACTTACCTCGGAACCCCTTTTTCTTGCCAAACTTTTTTCTAAAGCCGACGCGCGTCTTGATTTCGATTCTGGTGCGAATGATGTTCTGCCCAGCGACATTTTCCCTTTTCCCTTTCCCTTTTCCTTTGACTTTTTTAATTAAATTGGGTGTGTAAAAATGGGAAATCACGTTTGTTTTTTATCTCGGTTTTATTAAATAACTCTGACAGTGAACCTGTTGTTCATAAACAATATACAAGTACATTTGGTAGCACGCAAATTAAATCAAACTAGAGAACTTTGGTCTAATTGGTTATCCAGAATTTCCAGCCAAAAAATGAGGTGTAAATGCGAAAAAGGTTCCGTATTTGCGCATTTATTCGAGAGTAACATCATATTTTTCGTTAAAGGTCTAAAAGAAAACAAAAAAAATAACATAAAGCGTGCTATAGCAGAATATATACTGCAATTTATAAATAATCGTTAACTGAATTCACTCTTAAAAAAGGTGTTAAAATATGGCAGAGGCAAGTGCAGACAGCACAACTGTTGATACAAAGACAATTATTCCTGGTGTAATAGTGGCGCTGGATGAAAGAGTAGAACTGACCGTGGAGTCTTGGGAAGATGTATTCGAGGCGGAGCTTGAGGTTTGAGTACTACCTGTCTTTGTGCTGGTGGAGTTTGATGGTTTCTTGGGCGCACTTGTGCAATCAAACCAATTGTTTCCAGAAAACTTTGGCGTTTTATGGTCACTCAAGATTATTCCCCAGTGAGATTCAACATTTGATGCATTATTTGTCGATGCCCATGGCGCATCAATGGCTGAAAAGTATAAATAGTCAATATTTTCCGCAGATGCTCTACAAACAAAGTCACTCATATACTTTTGTGCGTTTGTGAGACTGGCTACTGAGGCCCCATAGTTGTCTCCAGCTGATGGCCATCCGGATTCTGCAATAACCACTTTCTTTCCTTGAGCCACCTTTTGGAGATCATAAATGTGCCCAAAAGCAACATCACTCGATTCTTCGATTGTTTTGCCCTCCCAAAATGGAAATACGTGTACAAACAAAAAGTCAACAGCATTTATTAATGGTGTTTGATACCATGGCCATGTTTCTGAAGAAGTTACTTTTATACTTCCAAGTCCATTTGATCCCAGTGTGCTTTTTGTATCACTTACCAACGATGCCATTTGCTCGGCTGTTCGTTCCTTTCGATAGATTGCTTCGCTTCCAACAACTACGCCTTTGACATATGATTTCAGATCGTAAAGCTTGCTGAGTCTAATAATCTCGTCTTTGTCAGCATTGTAAGAATTATCGTCTTGGCCTACCCAAATCCCCAAATACAGCTTCCATGGGCTACCTTTTATTGCTTTGAGAAGCATCTCACCTGCATTACAATCTACTGTGCTATAGATTCTAAGTGTGTCTGTGTACTTTGAAAGCACGTTAAGATCAGACTTCACATCGTCCAGCGATGGGCAGCCGTTCGCATCTCGCTTAGGGTTGTAGTTGAGACCGTTAAACCGAGAATCGGCATTTGAAACAGTAAAAATGGCACTGAGGAATAAGCCTGTATTGAAAAACTTCATTTCTAGAGGTATAATGGTTTACGCTATCGCCGCTTTTTCTATTATTTTTTGTCTTTATTCCTTTTATTCTAAACGTTACAGAGGGTAAACAAGAGTTGTGTTAATTGCATATAAAAGGGAATATTTGATCTTATATATCCATTTGTTGCCCCACCTCGAAGTCCAATATAATACGGTTGAAACTTTTCGTAGGAATTAGCTTACCCAACACTTGTATTTGGAATCTTGAAAATAAGTTTAAACTTGGGTTTTGGGTAATTATCGCTAGATTATCAGCCAATGGTCCCTTTGTTTGTATTTACAACGACGATAATATGAGTTTATAATTTTTTGAATTTGGACTTAGTCGGTGGATTTTTGGACAACATCAACAAACTGGCTTTTATCTTTGTTCAAATATCCCAATTCTATATAATCAACAAGATTCCTAAATTTAATTTGCCAAATTTGGGTTGATAATGAGGATATAGGATTGACAAAGCGACCAATTCAATCTCAAAACCATAAAATAATTTATTCTGCTTTTTGGCTTTTTATTTTTTTTTGTTTTCTATTTTTAAATAAACAAAAAACCCATAAAATAATTGGCAAACTCAACTTCATATTTTGTCTGCAACCACGCTGGCAAATCGCAGGTCTGAATAAACAGAGACAGCAACCTTTTATTTGCTGGCACTCTTGTTATGACTTATACTTTGATTAAGTCCTATCCAATTAACTGATAAAACTGCTGTTTTTTTATTTTTGCTTCATTGTTGGGATTCTCTTTACAACTCATTGGATTTGTGGGCATTTACTGAGAATATCTCATTGCAAAAGTATGTTGCAAAGCCAAATTAACATGTGATGGAAACAGAAAGCCAATACACTTGTATACAACGGCAATTAGCGGTGATAATGCTGTACAACCTGCACTCTGGGCCCATATAACTATTAGGAATAGGACAGTAGTTGAATAGTCCAAAATACACTTCAAAAGTTGTAGTTAGACATTTAATGGGGAAGAAGGTAGTGGTAAAATAGATCTTGTCCATAAACACAAACAAACAAATGATTACACAGAATACTAATCACATATCTACCGAAATAACACATCCAAACAATAGAACTGCTTGACCGCTCAGTAAGATGTGTATAGGCGAATCGTTGTCGTGTTTTCTGTGTAGATTGTTGCTGCATGGATTGGATATAAAGTTCCAAAATGTGTATTCGGGAGCTATTTAGCGTTACTCTCTTGTAAAATTCAGCAACGCTTTGTATCATTCTAGAAGGGTTGAAAGAAAAGAGCGCAATATATTCTATGTTTGTTCCTATTCCTATTTCAAATACTAATCCTTTTTCTTTTTGTTCTTATACTTTTTTTCTCACGTAACTAGATAAAATAAAGCCATCCAGTATGATAAAGTGGAGGATCCTATGCATTTAATACAGCAGTTTTGACAAATTTATTTTCAAATATACTCACTCCATCATAAAATAAACAAGCAACGGGTGTTAGTGTCTCACAACACCAACTAGAATGGTGTTAACAAGTGCTTCAATTAGTAGGGGTTTTCAATATCTTTATTTTTCATACTCACTTTGTAAAACCAACAACCCCCCCCCCCCCCCCCTGGCAGTGTTGACCGGGTAGGATAGCAACTTAAACAACGACCCAAAAGCCTAAAACCGCACATCAAGGAACTGACACATATCACTCAAAATTTTCAACTTTAGAAAAATTTAAACGCACAGCTGGTCGATATTCTGCCTTTGGAGACAAGCAGAGACCTTGGATAAAGAAAATGGTAATGTAAAACCAAAAATAATATATCTCCGAATCGTTTAAATGTAATTAAATTCTTAGTAAAGAAAAGCTAAAAAAACGTCTGCAAGTTTATCTCGATAAAAAGAACGTTTATTTCTAATAGTGATTTGCTGATTTGATGTGGTATTAGAACCACATAGTGTGTGTAGTGCTTTAAAAACAAAAGTTTCTAGTATCTAGAAACCCTAATTACTTTTACAATTAATCCCATATACAATATACAAAAACAGTGTGCGGGAATATTTCTTTTGCTCCTGAGGAATGAATGATGTGCTGCGGAAAAATACAGGGCTACCTCTTCTCTAGATTTTAGGGAAAGTAAGAATAAGGAAACGCACATGTGGATATAACTTATCTGTATACCAATTTGGCGCAAACCATCATAAATAAACTATTTTACCTTTACTCTTAACCGTATAAACGAATCGTGCTATGGTATCCACTTCGTCGATTGCGTATTGAGAATGATGCTTGGAGGCAGCAGTTGCCAGATCATCCTTCGAAGACCTAGCTTTGACATTAAGCTTAAAAACTTGTCTGTACTTTCTTAGTATTGGCATGCTGAAAGAATTGAAATCAATCTAATTTAGCCGCAATTAAGGTCATTAACTAAAAACAAAAACAACAACAAAAAGAGCAAATAATATAAATAAGCCTTTACATACCTGGGCGCTCTTGTCTAAAACGTAGAGAACAAAATACGAAATCGTTGGAAAGGTTGGTTATAAAAAAGGTATTATTAGCAACAATGATCTTATTGAAAAACAAAAAAAAACACAATAATGTATTTACAAAATAAAATAAAATATGCAAGTGCAAAGGAACATAAAAGAAAACACCACGAGACGTGGGACTTACTTGAGAAAACAGCTTGAGTCTTAGACTGCTTTACAATTCCAGATGATTGAGGTTTTAAGAGCTGGACTGTATCTTGCATGGGCCTGGGCTTTGGTAATGCTATCTCCGAAGTTTTGGGCTTCATTTATTATACTCGTTTCCTTTTAAGGCCTTGGTATGTGTTTTTTAAGAAAAGAAGAAAAAGATAGAGGTTAACACTTTGCAGCCAGCTATGCATTAAGTAGTTAACTAAAAAAAAAGTTTTTCATGTAAATCCCTCTGAATTTTACGCTCATACTCCAGCCAATTCCAGCTTTTAGTTTTTTTCTTTGACAAAAAAAAAAAATAGCGAAAAGTTGAAAAGAAAAAAAACTTGGAAAGCAGAGTGTGGGGCCAAAACCTGACTAGTGATAATGGTAAATTTTTTCGCTCCAGCCATAGTGGACCAAACAGGGCACACAACCACAAAGATCGAAAAACTGCACACTCATTTTTTTCGTCTATTACCTTGGTTTAATGGGCCAATTATTTGAATCAAATTAGGTGCGCAAATTTAGAACAGGCCACTAAATCTATAATGGCTGTCCAATTATATACGCTATTGTTTTTTTGGATGATTTTCTCCTTTTAGAATCATCATTTCGAGAAAATAGAAAAAATGGAAAAAGTGAAAAGAGACTTTGCATGCTAACAGGGCTTGTCTACTTGAAATAAATAGCTGCGACAACCGGCAAATTTTAATCAATGCATGCGTTTTTTTTTACCTATGATGTTTTAGGTTAGTATCAGCACAAATCCATCTATTAGATCTAAGACGATAAAACCACATACCACATACCACATACAACATAATAACATATTACATCACATATTACATCACATATTACATCACATACTAAACACTATGTACTAAAAAAAATGCATGTAACTAAAGATACTCTTGTGTTATCAATGTTCGGGTTTTGGATAAGAAGTGTTTAAACACCAAGAGTTAATACTAACCTGGATTTGGGCCGCATTTTCTTCAAGTTGTACCCGTTTTTTTCCCCTTATTTTTAAAAAAACCAAGCTTGTTGGAAAAAAAATCAAATAATATGTACAGTATCCAGGTGTCAAGACAACAACAATAATGGAAAAAGTACACTTGCAGTCAAGTAACTACACCTAACACTTATACTATGCATCTTTCTTTCTTTCTTTCTCAGTTTGTATCCTTGAAAGAGTCAACTCCCGCTTTTGGTACATGGCGAAATATATAAAACTTAACCATTGTCAAATCAAAAGTCAGCTAGTGCATTCTTCCATGATTCAAGTTCATTGCCTCTAAATTCGGCTGATTTGGTATATTTACTACGCGGCCCTTTTCATCTCTAAGATCTCTATGTAAGTATCTGAAAATTATTATCAATTCTTGCAATGTTGGTTTGCGATACACACATGATATGTTGGCAGGAAAGGGTGGGATGGTAATTTGTAATAGATAAATTGGTAGCAGGCAGTTATATATAGATAGAGAAACTACGAACAGCGTCTCAACTCTATACATACCATCAAAGTATGTTTTATTATATTTTCATTTTTATTATTATTGACAAAAATGAACAGGATATAAAAAAATAGTATTAATTGGGACGAACTAAGATCACATCATAAGAGTCATAATCGCCTCAACAACATCATTGTTGTTCTCCCTCAAAGCCTTAATTGCCTTGTTCTTGCTAACGCTAGCCTGTTTCATAACCAGGCTAATGTCCTCTTGATTCAATCCAGTAGAATCTTCCTCAGGTTCCTTTTCAGAGGTATCCTTGCTTTGTGAAGAGACGGAAAGAGATTCGGTCATTTTTTGTACGTCCTCGACGCTGGGTGCAGCTTGTTGCTCTGCAGCAGCAGCGGCAGCAGCTTGCATTTGCTGTTGAAGATTGAAGAAATCATCGTTCATGAGTTGTTCGGCTTTTCCAAATACAACGTATGTGTTGCTTGTCAAGCTCTTGTAAACTTCTGGTCGGTTGATAAACAAGATGTTGCTTTTATCGTTTAATTTGGTGTTGGTTCTTTTTATGGTCAATCTTGCGATTCCTGGAACCAGCACCAATCCTTGCTTTTCAAGCACTTTGCGTGCTCTCTTTTCCAATTTATTGGCTGCTGATTGTTGCTGAATATTTGTGGTGCTATCGACTTGATCTGCCATCTTTTCTACCTTTCTTCGAATTTACTTGCTTGGATTGCAAAACTTCAGTTTTATTTAATATTTAAAGACTTAGATAATAATTATCATGAATCTAGGGGAGGGTAAAAACTGCCTAAACAAAATAAAAAATATTTTTGCTTAGAATCTGCTAGTTTTGGATATTTATGCTTCCATCCAATCATTAAGTTGTATCTGCTATTTTTCTCATCCCTGCTGAAAACCAAAGCAAGGAAAAAAAATTTTTTTCTGCTTTGTTGGTGGTTTTTGGAGTTCGTCTCGAAAAATCGATACTGATTTTTATGGACAGTACAAATGTTCCACTAAATTGCAACAAAAATCATCACTTCATTGCAGAGAAGGGCGAGGAAGTTAAAATCATCCAAATTGTGAGAATATGAGATAGGCAAATATATAAAGCAGGTTGGAGGCATCACAGACCACATTTTAATTGTTGATAGCTAAGAAAGCTTGTTTTTCATCTGAATGCTTTCCATCTGAAGGCTCCAAACTGAAAAACCCCCCGAGTCTGGACGTGAAAATATTCCTGCTAACAGAGGTATGGGGTCGTATACCGTGGTGTATCTTTTCCCAAAACAAACAAGAAAAGTGGTGAGCCGTGCTACCGGAGACAGGTGAACCGGGTTTGTAACAGCATCACAACAATGGCTCGCAGCAAAGATGAATATCTATGTGTGTTTTTACATGTGTGTATGGATGAACTATCCATATATGCGCACCAATACCACTGTTATCTGGCATATACAAAAATTTGTTGCTTATTCTACGCCTGTATAATACATATGCTAGCTCAAAGACTAGTTCAACGTCTGGGTATGTTCAATATACATAGTTTGTAGTACATTATTCTGTTTAGTGTTACGTTTTTTTTGAAGTCCGAGACTACACACAAATTCGAAATTTGCTTGGGTTTCTCTACACGCCTAAAATCTAGAACTAACTTTTCCCGTCAATTTATTTGTCCTTGGTTAAGTGAGGGGAGTATGCAGGTCTTTCCTGCATTTTTTTTTGGTTATGAAATTGTATTCAAAAAGCGAATGAAAAACCAAATAAACTAGCTACAATTTAAAGTGCAGTCAGTTTATTGTTTAATAACATAAAATATTGTAAATGTTATTAAATAGAGTAAAAGAATTCGGTTCAATATCATAGTCTAAAATAAAAAAAAGGAATATGGTAATGTTTGCATACTTTGAACTTTAATTTCAACCTTTGACATTTTATCCGCTATAAAATAATGCACAAATGATTAACCCAGCCTTCAAACTAACACAATATATATAGTCTAGCTCAAATTCGCAGGGAGTACAGGCACTGTTTGATGCTGAGAAGGAATCATCAAAGATTGTAGACCAGGCCCGGAAATGTATGTTGCGATTTATGCCACTCAAGTTTGAATACAACTTCTTTCTGTACATAGAACGTATTCACCCTAGTAATCCTTTCTTCATTTTGGAATAGATAGGACAATGAGACTAAAAGATGCACGTCTAGAGGCATCTAAAGAAATCGAAGAACTTAAGGCTGCCAAAGAAAGAGAAATAGCCAAATATCAGCTTTCGGTACTGTGTTCGAGTTTTCATTTAAATACTCCGCTACTTTACAATAACATTAAAATATCTAACCCATATTTTCAATTAAAATAGAGTATTGAAATTTCCGAACTCGAGGATAAAATGAAGATTGAAACGAAGGAACGATTTACACAACTTGAAGAACAGTATTCGGAGAACAAACAAAAGGCTCTTCAGCTGATTTTAGATAGTGTATTGGGTGAAAGCGCAGAATCGAATTAACAGCTGGCTAGCAGATAATTTGTTTCGCTGCTCATACGCTATTTACATTACCCTTGCCTTTTCTTTTCCTACTTTTCTTACGTATAGAAAAGTTTTTGGACTGATTTTTTTGTGTTTTTCTATCTTGTAAAGGAACTATTAAACTTGCTCTCTTTTTGAGAAAATTCTTTTGCTTTTAGTTAACCAAATTATACAGCTCTAAGGCTATACATTGGCTTATACAGCGTATAACCATTCTTTTGAAGTTCCCAAATAGTTATTGGTATTAGTATTACAAACACAAGTTGTTTTTGACTCTATGTAGTGCCATGCTGTGACATCCAAGAGTGTGCGGATTCAGTCTGTGTGTAATATCTGTATGTGTTAGACAATAATGGTGTTTATTTTATTTTACAGTACCTATAGTGCTGGCGCAACATAAGAATAGCCAGGTTGTCAAGGAGCAGTGGTAATCACTGGTTGATCTCGGAGGTTTAGCTTCTTTTCTTCAGGCAGAAAGTATAAGAAAACCGTGTAATTACATGTATTTGTATCTTGAAAGCCTTATGGTGCGACTGGGTCTTTAGTACCAGATTATAATTTGAGGGTCATAAAAAATAATGTAACTATTCCTCATTGAAGCCGAGGTTGTTACTAGGTATCTATTTTTAAGAATGAGCAGGAATTTTGCAGTTTGAATATTTGCAAATAATCGATATTTATAAAGTGTTGGTGGTTATAAAAACAGTATCATGTTTACCATTTTGAGTCAAGAGGCCAGGTACAAGAATGAAGAAAAAATACAGTATCGATGTCTAAATCTGGCCTGCCTAGACAGCTAGGTCGGCCCATCTCCTGATATACACAAGTGTGTGCATGTTGAAGCTCGTCTATGCGAGTTGATAGTAGCTTTTTACAAATAAAATACACAGGAAATGCTTATCTACTTCCAAGTAAAATCATTTGTTTGATTTGACGAATCATCTAGCTGGTATTATGAAATCAAAAGGTGGCATAGTTCATATTGCCAAAACATTACAAGCTTACTTTCAACTCAAAAGAAAAATGGTGTGTTTTATTGAAATAGCTCAACTAACTTTTCATGTTTGTAGATAGAATACAACACTTTAACTACTTTTTTTTTGCCAATACTATACTCGGCAAAATAAACAAGATTCATAAACACTTTCTTTTCCACTACCATTAATAAACCTTACATCAATTGAAATAGGCACAAATGCAAAGTGGCATATCTAGGCTTTTCAGAAATAAAGCTCTTCTTGATAAGAGCAAATTCAAATTGAGATGGAATAAATTTTCAAATGAAAGATCCAAATATTCGACTTTCCTAAAACCCGATCAATTAAAGCAAAATGAGCAGCTAAGAAAAAAGAATCTAACAACTTTTCTATATACTTCGTCCTTCCTTATCACGTTTATAGGAATCTCGTATGCTGCTGTTCCTCTATATAGGCTGTTGTGTAAACGTACAGGATTTATGGGTGTGCCAGTCACTGATGTAAGAGAGCGAGACGAAAATTCTTTTAGACGGGTAGAAGGTCACCGACCATTGAAAATTAAGTTTGTCAGTCACGTTTCAGCCGCCTTGAATTGGAACTTTATTCCAGAACAAAGGTTCGTAAATGTGGTTCCAGGTGAAACTGCTTTGGCCTTCTATAAAGCTCTAAACAATTCATCGAAACCGATAATTGGCGTTGCAACATATAACATTATCCCAGAAAAAGCAGCACCCTACTTTAATAAAATCCAATGCTTTTGTTTTGATGAGCAAAAGCTGGATGCTGGCGAAGAGATAGATATGCCCGTTTTCTTCTTTATAGATCCGGAGTTTGCTGAAGATCCTTTTATGGATGATGTCAATGAAATCACACTTTCGTATACATTTTTCAAATCCGCAGGAAGAAACGATTAACAATATGGCTTTTCTGATATCGATGTTTTTAGGAATTCGTATTATTATACCTCTCTTGGTGATTTAGAGCAGTCTTTTTTTTAGTGTCATAATATATGACAATGTATTGATTAAATCGCAATACAACAATTGCTATCTTTATCACCCCGAGTATGTATGTATGTATGTGGTATATAAGTTAGTTACGGAAATGGCGATTTAGTAAATGCACTAAGAATATATCTTGGTTTTTTATTCACTAGCAAACGAATATGTGTTCTATTTATAGTGTATTGTTCACAAAACGAATGAATAGAAAATAAAATATACAAGACTACACCAAATGGAAACTATAAATGATATACACATCGTTTAATCATCCGAATATATCCATTTTTTCATATTGGTTTACTTGGAGCCTACAAACTTTTCAAAAATTGCATAGGCGGCAATAGTGGGTGCGATGGTTCCATCTGCAACTCCCTTTTCCAGGTCCTTGGCCAGGCTCTTTACCTCTTTATTCTGATGGAGTCTAGACATAGTAATGTGTGTTTGGAGTTTTATTTTGAAAGGCTTTTATATTTTTATAGAAATCCCCAGTGTCCACCATCCACCATCCACCATCACATTTGCATGACAATATAAAATACACAAATAAACGGATAACTATAATTATAAATATGGAGAATATACCATACCTTTCAAAGATAAGATTTTTGACTTCACGCCACATCCAATGACTTTGTTGTGTCTTTCTGATATCATCCCACCTGTTTGATTCCTATGTATTCAAAAACCTCAGTTTAAATTTCGGATAATAAGCTATAGAATCTATATCTGCTTACATTAATCTTCTGGAAGTACGTGTTTATCGTATCATATACGCGTTCCAAATTATATCCGGTATATGCAGATGCCCTAACCACAGGTGGATTCCACTCTATTGCTTTGGGTGCAATGAGTCTCATTGCGTCAAGCAAAGCTCTGGTTGTAATTTTTGCCGGGGTTTCCAACGCGCCATCCGATTTATTGACAACAATCATATCAGCAAGTTCCATAATCCCCTTTTTGATTCCTTGTAGCTCATCCCCCGAACCTGGTTGCGCTAAAAGCACAAACATGTCAACCATCTCTGAAACTAAAATTTCAGACTGACCAACACCGACTGTTTCTACAAACACTACGTCAAATCCTGCCGCTGTTGATTGATTGATTGGGTGGTGGTTTTTTTTTTGAACCGAAAATAAACAAAAACAATTCAGACTTTGCAACATATAGGTACAAATATCATTAAATTATATATAAAAAGTAGTATATAAAAAGTTCAAAGTTTATTACCTTCAGTAAGAACTATAGTCTCCAATGTTTTACGGGCTACTCCTCCCAAACTTCCACCACTAGGTGAAGGGCGTATGTATGCATTATCTGATGTACTTATTTTTTGCATCCTAGTTTTGTCTCCAAGCAGTGAGCCACCAGATCTAGTTGATGACGGATCCACTGCCTATTATTATTATTATTATTATTATTATTTTCATTGGAGTTAACTAGCGAGAAAAAAAATTCTGGTATGCACTTTTATGATGTAATAAAATTAAAAATGTGTATTTCTAACAGAACGATTAATTCTGGGCATAATGATAATAGTCTTTATATACATATACACAGAAATATAAAACTATTTACCAGGACAGCTATTCGATGACCCTTTTCCAGCATTAGAGATCCAAAAGCCTCGATAAACGTAGATTTACCAACACCCGGGGTTCCTGTGAACCCTATCCTTTTTACCTTTTTTTCTTTATTTTTTTCCAAACATCGACTTACTAGCTCGTTAGATATAATTCTGTGTTCTTTTTTTGTTGATTCAACTAAAGTATTTATACAGATAACGTGTAAGTGGTTTTGGTAATAACTTGAAACTTGTGCTTTGCAAATTCCGGTTGTTTTCAGAAATGTATAAAGTAAAGACTTACTCATGGTTATGGCTTTGGAAAGCATCAGCCTATTTCCTGACACGAGGCCCTCGTAAAGCGTATCCACAGTGTAAGAGCTTGAATATCTTTTTGAAGCAAGCACATTTCGGGATCTACAACCCACAACTAGGTTGTGGTGTCTCAGTAATCTTTGCATACTCCAGCGTCCAGTTATAAATAGAGCGTTGTTTTCTGAATATTCGTGTCTGATTTTATAAAATCGCTCCTGTATTCTAATACACGGCTCAAAAAGATTTTGAGTGAGTTTTAATAGAAATAAAAGAGACTAGCCTAATCAGATTCTCCAATTCAGTTTAAATGGAACTGACCATAAATTTTATACATGTTTGGCACGGTTCAATTTCCCTGAAAGTATAATCGCAATCAAACCATTGGGCAGGAAAGTCTCGTTTTTAACGAATTGAAATGGCGAAACAACAGATAGATACTCAGATAAACACTGAACAAGAGCAATGAGGAAATGAGACATGGAATATGGAATATGGGGCATGGCACCCACACATGTGTTCCGTGTTGAAAAAAGCGTACAATACAGATGAATAAGTCTAGTAATATAGCTGTAGTATTTATTCAAGCACACGTTGTATCATTCTCTTAAAAAGCACATCCAACCTTTGTCAATGATATAACTAGTACAATACCACAAATACGATTGCATCTACAGTTGGATGTTCTTGGATAGACTCATGATTTCCTTGCTTATTTTTTGTGACCAGGACCCACTAAAGTTGGTTGGTTGCACCGAAATACACTTGGAGCATAAGATGTTTCATGATAAGTTCAATTCTTTAGAAACTAGGGATCAGGCGAGAGTCAGTTGTGAATTTGCACAATTCAAACAGTTGATTTGGCTACCTTTGGAGCATTTTTAACCTTGTTAAAATAATTTGCGAGACCTCCACCGTTTCCGCTCACCTAAAAACTTGTGTAGATAGCACGCATATTCTGCGATATTGCAGTATGCAAGCAAGAAATCAGTGTATTTAACAGCATATACAAACACAATCAAATTAAACGTATCACCGATTTCTTGAGGAATGCTGTGTCTTTTGAAAATTGCGCGTTACACGAAACTAAACCATAATCATTTAGTCGAGATATTTCAGCAAATATTTTTAAATTGAAAATAAAAAAAGGCAAACTTGTTGAATTGTATATTTGAATCAGTAAAACGAATCAAGGTATTCAAGTGTGGATAGAGCTCTAATTGTAAATAGATTCAGAAAAATATCCTTATAATATTTGACAATATTGAGGGGGAAACAGTAAAATAAAAAGTTAAAAAGGTGCAGAACCTGGAATAATGAAAGCAGACGAGTATTTGGCGGGTGAAAGTATACTTTGCACCTTTCCCGAGCTTGAAGAATTTTCCTGGAAAGATGGTGAGTCTAAGAATACTTTTAAAAACACACAAGCGTTGATACGAATATTTCACCATAAGGATAGTTTACCATATTAAACACTGTTTTTTTTATTATTCATAATAGAGTATATCAAAAAGCTAGAAAAGATATACAACAATTCGGGGAAATGGTAAGCTTCTAAAGAATTAATATACATGGAATTGGGTGTAGCGGACTATACTAACAATTAATATGTTTTCTTATAGGATTAGTTGGGATCTTTGTAGAAAAATCATAAAATATTTGATTCTCGATGTAAGATTTTTGCACAAGCTCTTTAGAGTCGAGTATTTGAAAAGCCTAATGGAAGAGCTGATAATTGACACTATTTTTTATGAAAATATACTATAGATACTAGAAGACAAAATTATTAAAGAGCTGGTAAAGGAAGGTGAAGTCAGAGGCGACATAAAGGGAGCAATGTACAAAAACGACTTTAGCAGGACGGGAAAATGCAGAAACATAAGTGACAATGTTGACATTCTTACCCTCATACTCGAAGGAGAAGAGGGTCTTGAAGCATTGAAAAGCGAGAGAGAAGATTCCAAAGCTAAACTAAGAGAATATGCTTCAAAAAACTTTTCGCTGGAAAAGCACGAAAGAAAACTGGTCGATATTGTGTCGATTTTAGAGCAAATAAATACATCCCTAGACATGTTTGAAACGTAAGCGAGTAATTATCAAGATATGCTCCCTTTTCGAGCATCTCACGTTGACGGCTCGTTTGAAAAATATATTTACCATAACAGCGCGTTGGTGTGTAGTAATAATATGATTTATTCAAAAAATATATGAATATATTAGGTACCCTTTCACGATTCAAAGGTTGGTCGAGTTGGTATTAAAACACGAACAGCAATATTCGAATAGTTATAAATTTTTGCGAGCGATAGAAAAGGTAAATCTGGGTGTGGTCGATATATATTGAGAGTTCTGGTAAAGTTGATTGAGCTGGAAAGCTAACATGCTATAGTGTCCATGAAAATAGGTGGTATTCGTAACTTCTACAATAGAAGAATTTCCAGTAGCATCAATATCGGAGGCACAAAAAGATCAAAAGCACTTGGACGAACCTAAAAAAAAACTAGATAGCGAGATCCCAGAATTGGCCATTAAGGAAAGCTCGGAACCCTCATCCTCGTCTGCCGGAATGAATACCATTAGTCAGCAGGGCACTCGTGAGGAAAGCACAAAGCTATTTGGCGAGCATCCTTTGGATGCGTCGGATACGGGAATAGTACATATCTCCTACGACTCGCAAGCAACCGTTGAAAAGA
This sequence comes from Zancudomyces culisetae, assembly GCA_001969505.1. Taxonomy (NCBI): domain Eukaryota; kingdom Fungi; phylum Kickxellomycota; class Harpellomycetes; order Harpellales; family Legeriomycetaceae; genus Zancudomyces; species Zancudomyces culisetae. The sequence goes on from LSSK01001553.1 coordinate 26,369, forward strand.
AACTCAATTTTGCAAAAACCCATGATTTGGGAGGTGTTCCTGTAAAAATCGATGCACCTTCCAAAAAAGCTGACGACGAAGCAATGGTAACAACCCCAAGCTCTATTTCAACAAACATAGCGGTCGAAAATTCAGATCCCGAACAGATGGATGTTGATAACCAACAAGGATTTCAACCTGAGCATGAGAGCGTCCCAGCAAGCGACTCAGCGCCGGAGATGGATATCGATACTGCCTCCGCTGTAGCTCAGCCGGAAAATGGCAATAATTTTAATTCTGTGGATTTATCATCTACTGATGAGACTAATACTATTGCCACAGAGGGTAAATCGGAGATAAACGGTGAAAAGGATATACCTATTCCCGAATAGTAGGTTGGTAGGAGGGGGTCTTAAAAACACCACGAACTAAAAATTATGCACTATACCTCCCCCTATTTTTCGACTTTCTGACCCCCCATGTAGGATATAATAATACATTTCGGTTAATTCCTTTCTTCATTATCTCACCGCCCGTGTCTCGCAAAGTTCTTGAAATACATTCATTATACTCTCAGCACCATTTTTTTTGTCTAGCTAATACGCCTTGTATTAGTAAAGAATCTTTGAATTAGAAATATATTTTTTCACATTCACTTTTCATTTTGTCGAAAAGGTACATATATTCAGCACTAGCCATTGAGATGAACAACACTATATTTGTCTGTGATGTTACAACTGCGGATAATGCTATCATGGTTAGCATAATTTCGCAAGATAAGTCTATTAGTGTGATTTTATTTTACAATATGAACAAATACGTTCTAGCAATTGAAAAATCGAAAAACATACTGCTTCTATAAAATGTAAAATTTAAATATCAAATACATAAAAGCCAATACACTGATAAATCTATAACCCAACTACAGCCCTGACCTTTCCGATTTGAGCCTTATCTGCGTCCCTTTTTGCGAGTGCGTCGACATAGAACCATCCCTAAATATGCATATAAATAGTTTTTTTTCACCTCTTGTTCGCTCTTTCAAAATGCATATATCGTGGATTGTATGAGGGAAAAAAACAACAACTCCACCTTTGTTTTTATCTTATCCCAAGGTATTATAATATATACTTTTTTAGAAAGAATAAAGATTTCATAAAGAACATTCGCTAGGATGATCTACTTACTGGAGGAACGTATGCGGGAACATATGCAACTACATTGATTTCGTGCAGCCCTGGCTCGAGTGGACACCGCTCTTCTGTGTTTTCTGCCAAAAGCTCGCAGAGATCGTAATCTGAATTCACTAGCCGGATTATCCCGTATTTAACAACCACTCTTGCTGTTGCCTTTTCGATTCGCTCTTTAATATATGCACGTGCGTACACCGATATATTTCTTCCCCGCTGGGGATACTCTGGGTCAAGGGTTAGCTCTTCAATCTTCATCAAATCATTTTCGCCGCTTAGATCTACAACCACCTTGTTTAATGGTATCTCATTATCAGCCAATACTCGCTGTTTAGATCTGAGCGATGCTCCCTTTACGATAGATAGATATTCCTTAGCCTTTTCTTGCCATATTTTTGCCAATGCTTGATTTATGGAAAGCACGAGTAGGCAAAATATTACAAACAATAGTCTCATTCTTTGTTCTGTGTCTAGTTTTTTGCCCCTAATATCTTTGGTGGTATATAATTCTTCGATTCTTGATATAATTATAAGTAGCTTGACTCTTAATATTTATAACTCTTGAAAGCGTGTCGTGTGTGTATAGAAAAACCTGTGTTTTTAAGGTTTATTTTCGCACAAACCCTCTAAGGGGTATTGCATTTTTGCACCCACCCTTCTAATTAAATGATGGGTATTTTTCATGGTGCCTCGATTTTTCTATCCTCTAGAATACGATACGTGATTCAGCCATTTGTTCCATCAATAATAATGGAGAATGACATTTGAACACATGACATTGATAGGACGAAAATACTATTTCAACCAATTAATTTGCTAGGTGGCAAATAATTTCCCAGGATTGGCAGACTTAACACCAGCATTTTTGAACTTGTTTTCCCTTTAGTGTTTTTATTTCCTTGGATTAAACTGTGGTGAATTTTTGGGTAAAATATCTGAACTACTTGCGAAATGTTTTGAAAATCTAGAAAATGCTGATATCGAAATACATAATCCTGCAACAACATAACAACAAACAATTATCGACCAATAAAACATTAATTTGCTAAGCATATTTAACAGTGAGAGAACATATCTGGATGGCTGACCAGTGTTTTATTTTGAGAAGTGCTTTTGCATGCTCAGCTGTTCACTTATTTTTTCCACAGCACACAGTCACAAAACATTTAATCGACTCGTATCTGAATCATTCAAAAAGCCCGGAAAATCCTCATCATTACAGTATTTCTTCACCCTTACCTGAGTGCTTTTAGTCTTTGGAGGAAAGAACATGTTAATTTTGCACTAATTTTGTGAAAGACCACCAATGTATTTAAATTATCTATCTTTACTCGAGTATACCCTGTAACTAGACAGTAGAATATAACTCGTTGTTCGTAACTGGCACATCCGGCTGTTACTACCAACACCTGCAAAAAAGGTAAAACTAACTCGCCCACTGAATAGTTTTCCATGTGACTAATGAATGATATTTATTGGAGGCATTGTGTGAACAATATAACAAAAAAAAGTTCGAAGGTAGTACAGCAAACGATTTTTGTTTTGGTGTCAAGAAGTGGGAGGAAGTTAATGGAACCAAACAGACTTTGCGTTTATAGCCACTACAAACACTGACGACATTAGCTGCCTCTTTTTTTTTTTGCAATTACGTTTCTGTATTGGTAAAAGTAATGATAACACACAAGTATATTGACAATACCCTTTGATACACTACACCTCTATCAAAGTTATAATGCTATAGAAACTTATTGGTGATATTTTGACTATCACATAACATGTTTATATCTGCTCAAGTATTATATGCGTATTGTACAAAATTAGTAACTAGCACATTTTTCGAACTGAATAACATTCCAGTCCTGCTTGTTATGAATTTTTCGGCATAATTTATTCTTTCTTTATCCTACTTGATCATCAGAAAACTTCATAATTCCCAATAAGAATGGGGAAATAGAAGGTAATGCATCTATAGGACTAAAGTCTAAAGCGGCTAATAATGATAAAATCAACTAGAGTATTAAAACACTAAACTTTCAACGTACAAGTATAAGCATAATGAAAGTAATAAAGTAATAACTATCATAATATAAAAGGGGTGTTTTTCCCAAGTCTTTTTTGTCCTTATCGGTTCAGTACACCACCAAGATGAGTTATTGTAAAATGTTGAGTTTGTACACAATGCCTGCTAACTAGCTAACTTTATCTAATTAGCGATCCACTACATCATGGAACCTGTGTTGTGGTACATTCTGAACCTTTACCACATTGGCTTCGCTTCTCATGCGCATTAGTTTTTCCGAGGTGCTGAAAAAAACTGGTAAATCTTTTGATTTCAAACTGGCCCAAGCATTCCAGTTTCAAACGTTTTGGTTGATTAGAAATCACGAATGTGAAAAATTACTGGTTTATAGAAAAGGCGAATAAACAATATATATGAAATGAATGGACGTGTCCCTTTACAGGTTTATATCCTCATAATTTAATATATCATTTTGAAGACTTGGCTAGATAAGAAAGCGACAGAAATAGCCGCAATAATGAGTACTTTTTTACGAAGATTGCAGCAAGAGCTCAGAAATCTAGAAAAAAACAAACCAGCAGAAATTGCCTACCTGCAGCCGTCAGAAGATGATATAACAGCCTGGAAGGCAATTCTAAGGGGACCTGATGGTTCTCCATATCAAGGTAAGAGGATAAACGGTAGAAAATAACTAAAAAAAGACGATATGGGCAGAGAATTAAATGAGACTGGAGATAAAAACAATATCAAGAATGTGAATGGGAATGTGAATATATATTTTTCTGGATCGGGTATATATACGAACCATATACACTGAGCGTTAAAGTATTTATAACATTGCCTTGATATCTGAAAATGACTGGCACAATAATAACTGTACGAGAAAATCTATTTCGGGTACTTATTAAACATGTCTAAAAAAACATAACTATGAAATAGGTGGTTTATTTGAGTTAAGCATAGCTGTACCCGAAACGTACCCCATGAATCCACCGAGTGTTAACTTTGTAACAACAGTATGTCATCCAAATGTTCATTTAGAGGTAAATTTTATGGGTATATATTTATAATCAGAATGGATAGTATGAGGAGGAATAGGAGGCTCGCATTATTAACTTCCATTCAGTTATATAACTGAGAATCTTGGTATAATAGACAGGAGAAATTTGTCTTGATATTCTAAAAGATCAGTGGTCGCCAGTTTGGACAATAAAAACCATATGTACTGCCATCCACTCGTTAATGGTCGATCCTGAGCCAAACAGTCCACTCAACTGTGATGCAGGTACGGCAGCTGTCAAAGCAACTATTTTGGATGCGATAGTTTATGTATAAACATTAAACCCTCTAATTTCTATAATATGTATTCGTTTTATCCCGATTAATGGGCTCGCTTAAAAAAATGCGAAGATTGAAGTGTAAATGACAAAACTCACGATTGTATTATCTGTACTTTGGATATAGCGAACCTGCTTAGATGTGGTGACAAAATAGGGTACAACTCCCTAGTCAGGTTGTACACAAAGATGTATGCACCAAGTGATAAAATATTTTATTAAGAATTATTTAAATGGCATCACTCTGTTTACCATGACTTTGTATTTATCTATTTTTGGATGACAAGTACTGTTTATCCGTTGATCTTAATTATTTAACCACAGGATGCACAACTTGTGCTGCTGACTCCTGTATTTCTTGTATTAAGAGTTGATTCAATAAAGATGTAGATCAATATCCGACATTTTATAGAAAAACCTAAACACCATATGATCTCAATCTGCTACCTTTGCCTTCACCTCGCTAGCATACTATTGAGAATATCATACAAGTATAGTCCTATCTCGTACACATATTGGTTACAGTTTATCTTTTGCTCTTTCCACCATGTATCTTGGATACTATCAAAAAAAAAAAACTCGGTGGAAATTGCTGCAATTTGCTTGATTTAGAAATTTCCACCCGGTCGTTTGGTCTTTATTCCCCGCACCCCCTAATTAAAAAAAAAGAACATGTAAAAGCAAATTTACACAGAAATTCGCGGATAAATCAAAATACTCCGACTGTTTTGCAAATAGCCTTTGCCACTTTTTTATCACCACCTGAATTTGTGATAAAAAAATGAAAATAATGAAAAAAAATGGGGGAAGTGGAGAACTATTCAACATTTTCAAATGGTTTAGTTGATTAGTTGAGAAGCAACGCAACACCTACTTTTCAATATAAACCCAAGTTGCTCCCACTAAAAGCATTCACCGAGATAACCACTAAACTTTACAAACAGCTTTACAAAACCGAAAAGACAAACACCAAAATATCAACCTCAATCAAAACACAATGAGCCTAAAAGTCTTGAGAGCAGCCAACATAAAGCCGGTGATAAACCAGTATCTTGTCCGTGCGCTTAGATACAACACAACGCGTAAGTCATCCCCATGTTAAGTTATAAAGATATGGTCCATTGTTGTAGAGCACTTTAGACGAATTATACAAAAAGAAATACGCTATTTACGATTTGGAAAAAAGGGACATTAACCAAGTGAATAAAGAATTCCTAAAATAAATAGAGGCACCGAAAACTACACCGCTATATGATCTACATGTCTCAAAGGGTGGAAAAATGGTTCCCTTCGGAGGTTGGAGTATGCCTTTACAGTACTCTGATCTATCTGCATTAGATTCACACCTGTGGACCCGTGAAAACGCTTCGCTATTTGACGTATCACATATGATGCAGTTGAAGATAAGCGGCCCAACACG